>OZ018399.1:32959512-32995065 GCA_963969525.1 Ontholestes murinus | reverse complement strand
CTAGCCAATGTACATTGCTACACATAACCTCGTATAAAAATTATATTTGACACGTATGTGATATTTTAATTTGTAATGTTCCTAATAGAAACAGTTATTATACTATCTTCGATTAATAATTTATAAATAAGACGTGTAAGTAATTATATGTTAATAATTTAGTATAGCCTATTAGTTTAATATTTGTTCATTTTAATTTGTTAATATTTTTAATACGTTCTTAAAATAATTGACTTACTATTAATTATAATATTTACATTTTTATCTACAAGACTGTTCTTATATATATATATATATATATATATTGTAGTTTTCTGCTGATGATGGTCTTGGACCGAAACTAGTCCAGAAAATAAAATAAAATACTTTATCAGGAAGTACCATATATTTTACCCACTCATATTATAACATTAACCTGATACAATGAAGGATTTAAACCACCAAACTATAATATACGCAAGTACGGCGACATTAATCCACAACTACAATATGCTTAATATGAAGAAAATAAGAACACAACAACATATAAGATTCGTTAGGATTTGCATTAAAGAACAATTAATTCCGACATTTGCAAATTTTAGACTACCTCCAACTTTTAACAGAGAAAATCAGATACAAATTAGACATCGACATATGAAAAAGGAATTACATAAACATTACTCCACCATCAATACAATTAACCAACAACTTAAATTAATTTATGATTCACTTACAATGAGACTACATTACTTAGAACTTAATGAAATTATAGACAATATTACACAATATAACTACCATACCAGTAATGAAATTAAACATAAAAAGGATATTAAAATTAAAAATCTCCGAAATTGCAAGATTAACTATGATAAACAAACTAAACAACCATTCACTACACATCAATTTCATAATAGAATTACTAATCTGACCAACACAATATTTAACCAAAAAGAAATGGCACTACTAAATCAAGGACACAAATATGCCCCAAATTTGAAACCCAGCAGTATTCCAATATTAGCAATAGAATTAGAATCCGCCATACAAGGACACCCCTTCGAAAACAACATTAGAGGAGAATGCATTCAACTTATCCAATTAGAAGAAAGAAGACAAAAACACATTAACAGAAAACAAGTACGACAACAACTAACCAATAACCGTATAATTAAAAGTTTACAACATAAAATTAAAACTTATAACTTAATTCTAATAACAGCAGATAAAAATGCTGGCTTTGTAATAATGAAGAAAGACGACTATATTAATAAAACAGAACAATTTCTTAAGGAAAACCATTATACCATCTTAAATAAAAATCCAATGGTTAAATTTATAAATAAAACTAAGAACCTTATTAAAATTACAAAGCCAACATTACAAAAATATAGTAATAAGAAACAGCTACTACCTATGAATCCCCAACCTCCTAAATTATACTCCCAACCCAAACTCCATAAAGATAATATACCTATTAGACCTATTACAACATTTTACAATACCCCAGTACAATACATAGCACAGATTATCGTTCATATTTTCAACAATCACATTCAATTTAAACCCCAACATACAGTTAAAAATCGAGATGAACTTATTACTCAACTACAATCAATAGCACTACCACAATCTTACACTCTAATTTCTTTCGATGTTAAAAACCTATTCACTAATATTCCTTTGACAGACACACTTAATATTATAAGAATTATATTAGACCTTAATTTAACTGACAAAACAGACAAAGAAAATATACTTAAATTAATTGGATTAGTAACAGATCAAAATTTTTGTCTCTTTAATAATAACTATTACGAAATGAAGGATGGATTACCTATGGGGTCATCCCTTAGTTGTCTATTAGCCGATATTTTTATGAATGATTTCGAAAACACTATTTTAAAACATAAACTAGCTGACAATATAATATTTTGGAAGAGATACGTTGATGATGTGTTTTGCATCTGGAGTGGTAATGATAGTCATTTAGTTACGCAATTTCACACATATATTAATGATGTACACCCTAATATAAAGTTTACCATTGAAAAAGAAGACAACAATAAGATAAATTTCCTGGATATTACTATTACAAAAAACCTTAATGAATTAGAATTTTCAATATATCACAAGCCTACACAAACTGATACCATTATACCTTCCAATTCGATGCACCATTACACTCAAAAACTAACTACATTCCATTCATATATCAATCGTCTATTAAATACACCATTAAAACAAGAAAATTATAAAAAAGAGCTTAACATGATAAAACAAATAGCCTATAACAACAATTTCAATCCGAATATTATTGACAAAATCATTACCAAAAAACAAAACCAAAATAATTTAAACACTATACAACCTGAACCACAAATCAATAATAATGACATAGAATTTAAATATAGAACTATCACACAATTTTATGGCATTTCCTATAAAATTCAACGTATGTTCAAAAGATACAACCTTGTTCCAATATTTAAAAACACCCATACCTTAAAAGACATCTTAAGTAAGCCAAAAGACGCTACTGACATCTTAGATAGAAATGGCGTCTACTCACTAACATGTGACGATTGTAGTGCGACTTATATTAGGGAAACTGGTAGGGCACTAAAGATTAGATTAAAAGAACATCTATCACAGACACATATATCTAACTTTGGACGACACTTACATTTACATAACCATACTTGCCAGGATAACAATAATATAAAACTCCTACACAATAACAATAAAAGTAAATTACTCAACATCCTCGAACTATACGAAATAGATAAATTTAAAAATAATAACAAACATTTACATTGCCTTAACGACCAGACACAAACTTATATAAAACCCCTATATAAATACCTAACCAACCCCTACTAACAACTAATTATCATATAATAACAACAAATAAGATAAGTAATGTGCACATATTTAGATAATATTGTACATTTACCATTTTTGTCTGCATTTGTATTAACGTAAGTGTATGCGTATGTGTATGTGTGTATGTATGTGTGTGTGTGTGTATATGTATATATATATATATATATATATATATATATATATATATATATATATATATATATATATATATATATATATATATATATATATATGCGTGTGTATGTGTGTCAATGTATATATTTATATAAATTCTAATTTTCATAGAATACTATTTAACGGAACATAGACTAGCCAATGTACATTGCTACACATAACCTCGTATAAAAATTATATTTGACACGTGTGTGATATTTTAATTTGTAATGTTCCTAATAGAAACAGTTATTATACTATCTTCGATTAATAATTTATAAATAAGACGTGTAAGTAATTATATGTTAATAATTTAGTATAGCCTATTAGTTTAATATTTGTTCATTTTAATTTGTTAATATTTTTAATACGTTCTTAAAATAATTGACTTACTATTAATTATAATATTTACATTTTTATCTACAAGACTGTTCTTATATATATATATATATATATATTGTAGTTTTCTGCTGATGATGGTCTTGGACCGAAACTAGTCCAGAAAATAAAATAAAATACTTTATCAGGAAGTACCATATATTTTACCCACTCATATTACAAAAGAAAATTAATTTGTAACTTGTATGTAAGATTTTATTCCATTTTGCATTAATCTTGAATAAACTGACCATTCGTTAAACTCATTCCTTTGTTTTATTGTGTCTTCACTTACTCCCGGACACTTCCTAAGATCCCTACTACTCTCTTAACAAAACCAAAATCAATCGTGATAATAAAACTGTCCTAGATAATTCAATAATTCAATAGACCAAATTGACAAATGGGAGGAATGGGAAAATATTAGAAATAAAAAATGGAATGAGGAAAACTATACAAACTCCTCGGTTAAAATAGGAAACCCCATAGAGACTAAAGACTCTACAGTTAAGGTAGTATTAATCGAAGTAGGGGACAACAATATGGATACGTCCATACAAAAACTTTATAAAGATAGATATCCTGAAATTGCTGAACCTATCGGCGATTTCGCAGTCATGGAGCAGGAAAGCAGAATTAAGACAGATGAGCCAATGAGCACGACTACCAGGAAAATTATTAAGATCCAACTAAACGGAAAAGAAGATCAACTTTTTGCCCAGCTGAGAAAACTCAGACAAGAAACAACTGACAATGAATGGGTTGCGATGCACCACCTTGATAACATGAAGACAGACACTCTTAGAAAAATGGTGGAGGCCATTTTCCACGGCACGGAACAAAAAGTAATAATATATACTACTAAAAGGGGCGGAAAAGCCGACCAAATTAAATTTCAAGGCAGGAAAGAAAGAAATACTTACGCACTAATAGTAGGCAAAAAAGGGAACAAATACGAAAAGACCCTGCAAGCAGTAAAGAAGAGCCTACATAACACGGAAGCGGCTCAGGCGATAAGAACAATCAGGAGCACTAAAGATGGACAACTCCTGATAGTAACAGACAAAGACAATAACGCTGTAAGCGAGATCCTACAATCATTGAAACCTCTCGAGAAGGAAGGGAATAAAGTATCCGCGATGGGCACGGATCAAACTAAAAAAGACACTATACATATTAGGGGCATGGTTAGTATGGCCACCAGGGAAGAAGTCTCCAAAGCTATCGAAGACATAATAGGGACGTTTAATGAGACGGTAGTCAAAATTAGCGATCTAAGACCAAACCTAAGAAATACCAATACTGCAACGCTGACTGCGCCCAAGGAAATCACTGACAAGATTCTCAAACTAGACAATATAAGAATTGGACTGTCTAAATGCCACACTGAACGCAGAATCGCGATTCGACGCTGCTATAAATGCTGGAAATATGATCATGAATCCAAAGACTGCGAAGGACCAAACAGAGCCAAAGCCTGCCATAACTGTGGTCAAACCGGACATACACGAAAAGAGTGTAGCGGCGAGGCCTTTTGTCCCATATGTGATAAAAAAGGACATTCTGCAGGGACGAGTAAATGTCCAATTTTTAGAAGACAACTGTCTAAAATGAGACACAAGAACTCTTAAACAAACAATGGTCCACCAAAATAAAAATTTGCTAATACTCCAGAGCAACCTGGGTCGCTGCAAAGGGGCGATGGACCTCCTAGAACAAACTGCTAGAGAAAAACAAATAGACCTAGCTATCATTGCTGAACCAAACCAAAAAATTATGTAAAAAGGAAAATGGATAACAAATACAAATATGGACATTGGCATACGAGTGTACAACAACACAAGCAAAGTGCGTAGGACATGCACTAATAAAAACAATCTCGTAACGGCTGAATTTGACGATTTTTTAATCATAGCATGCTACGTCCCTCCAAGCAACACTCAAACTCAATTTGAAACAACCCTCAACGAATTTGACAATTGCATCATGGCCACAAAGAAAGAAGTCATTATAGCGGGCGACCTCAACGCCAAGTCTCGCCTGTGGGGAGGCAACAAGGAAAACCAAAGAGGCAAAGCACTGCAGGAATGGATGGCCCAACATAATCTGACAATACAAAATGATGGTACAAAGCTAACTTTCGTTGGACCACAGGGTAAATCATATATTGACCTGACGATTAGCACGGCGAAAATTGGAACCCAATTGCATAACTGGACGGTTACCGATGACGAAAACCTAAGCACACACCAAAACATATATTTCAATATCTCTACAAAGATAGATAGCACAGAAAATGCTAAGAAGAGCAAACCGATTGGATGGATCTTCGACGTTAGCAAAAAAGACAGATATATAAAACAACTGCAAACAGAACTAAATAAGCGTAACAGCCCTACAGCAGTCATGGAGGCAATAGTCGCCGCATGCAATAGAACATTCAGACCTAAAAGAAATTGTAACCAAAACCCGGTATATTGGTGGAGGCCGGAGATAGGTGAAGCCAGAAAAGAGGGCCATGCTGCCAGACGTCGCCTGCCTAGAGCCAGAGCCTGCAAAGGAACTGGACAGCAGCACCTAGAACTCCTAGAGGGGACTATAAGACAAAAAGACAGAGACTAAAAAGGGAAATCCTGAAAGCCAAAGAAATATGCTGGGACAACATAATCAAAGATATAGACGCTAACCCGTGGGGACAAGGGTATAAGATAGCCTGCCAAAAGCTCCGACTCAGAAACACTGTTGAACTAGAGGAGGAAGAAAAGCTCAAAATCGCTGCTGAATTGTTTCCAACTGTACGAACTACACAGTCCAAAGCAATAACAGGTAACAACACCCCCCACCCCCTCTTACTATGGAGGAACTAGAACGGGCGGCAGTTAAACTCAGAGATAAAAGGGCCCCTGGCCCAGACAAGATTCCATCAGAAATATTAAAAATAGGAATACAAGCATTCCCTCAACAACACCTAGATTTGATGAATAATATACTGACACAGTGCAGCATCCCAAGGGAATGGAAAAGAGCCCAACTAATACTGATCGAGAAGGCAAGCAAAGATACTAACGGTGAAAAAACATATAGACCACTATGCCTAATCGACAGCGCAGGGAAGCTATTTGAACACCTCATAGTCAGTAGGCTTAAAGAAGATCTGGCACTGAAAGGGGACCTCTCTCAAAATCAGTACGGGTTCCGCCAAGGCAGAAGCACAACAGACGCACTATCAAAAGTCTTTAAGACCGCCAGGAAAAACACGGACAAAGCATACAAAAATAGAAGTCTGTGTATGCTTATCACGATAGACATCAAAAATGCAGCAAGATGGGACAAAATCATGGATGCCCTAGCAAAGAAAAATGTCGAGCCATATATACGGAACATTATAGACAACTATCTCACACATAGAGAACTCATCGTCGGCACACAGAATACCGTACCAGTTACATGTGGGGTACCCCAGGGCTCTGTCCTTGGCCCAGTTTTATGGAACATACTCTACGATCAAGTCCTGAGCATGAGATTATCAAAAGGGGTTGAATTAGTGGGATATGCGGATGACACCGCAATCATCGTCACTTCAAAAGACGAAACCGCACTTGTGAAAAAGACGCAAGATGCACTAAATAAGATATCTCTGAAGATCGAGGAGCTTGGCCTATCAATCTCACCCCAGAAAACTGAGGCAGTGATCTTATATGGCGGACATAAGTTTAAAAAAGCAAAGATAAGGGTTAAAGACAAAATGATCGAAACAAAGGAATCCATCAGATACCTAGGAGTATACATAGGTAGAAACACTAGGATGAAAACTCACATAGACAACATATCCGACAAAGCCGAAAAATCAGCCATGAGTCTGGCTAGGATTATGCCCAACCTGAAGGGACCTAAGTACCACAGTAGGAAGACTTTAAGCGCTGTAACACATTCGATCCTGCTCTATGGGGCCCCGATATGGGAGGAGTCCCTAAAGGCAAAAACATACAGGAAGAAAATGGAGAAAGCACAAAGGCGAATACTACTAAGGGTAGGACAAGCGTACCGCACAGTATCAAACGAGGCACTGCAAGTGATTACTGGCACTCCACCAATTGAACTGCAGGCCCTACAAAGAAGATGGGCATACGAAAAGAAAGATGACCGAAACAAGGAAGAACAGCGACAAGCCATTATCGAGAAATGGGCATATAACTGGCAAACACAAACAGGCAAAGCGAACTGGACAAAACATCTGGTTAAAAATATTAAAATATGGACCGAAAGGAAACACGGAGGAATCGATTACCATCTCTGTCAATTCCTCAGCGGACACGGAGCTTTTGGTGCTTACTTGAAACGATTCCATCTAGCAGAAAAAGACAACTGCATATACTGTCAAAAAGAGGACACCACAGAACACGCATTCTGTAAATGTGATCGCTGGGAACAAGAAAGGTCAAAGATAGAGAGAGCTACAGGGCTGAAACTAGAGCCAAGCAATATCATAGATACTATGATAAAGTCGGATGATAATTGGAAAATGATCCATCACTGGATAAAGAATGTAATTACAGAAAGAGAAAGCTTAGAGCGCGAGAAACAATAAATAAGAAACGGGGTGAGGTAATGCCATATGGCGGTTCCGCCCAAAAAAAAAGAGAGGATGGCAGACAAAGCCAAGGTTTAGTGGGTATTCCTAGGGTAACTTCCCTAGCGCGAGTCCCACACACGGCCTCCACAACAACTCGGGGGTGACAGGTGCGTAAACGCATTAACCTTTAACCTCTCAAGAAAAAAAAAAAAAAAAAAAAAAAGATAATTCAATAATCACTTCAATAAGAAAGAATAATGCATAGTAATGATGATCCATATTAACATTCGTAACGAACCTGTTAAATAATTAAGGGTTACTACAATACACAACACAACACAACGTATAAATAAAATTTGAATTTCAAATTCTTATAAGACCTGGGTTCGAACCATTACATTGGTGCCGTGACCAGGATGCGAATGATTACAATAAATGTGGCTCAAATAATAATACTATTTTTCTTTCACGTAGTAGGTACGTTCACACGTGGTGTTTAGGATCATACATAGTAGGTAGGAGACAACAATCGCGAATAGTAGATAGGAGACGACTATCACGAATAGTAGACAACAGGAAACCACCACGGTTTTGGGTGTAAAAAGGAAGGGGTGAACGTCAGAGTAACCTCGTAAGAAGAACAGCTCCGCCAGAGTAACTTCGCGGGAAGAGTAGCTTCGTAATCATATAGAAAGATGGAAAACATTGTGTCTGGTGAAGAGAGCCCGGGACAACAGGCGAATCTAGATGATCAGCAAAGTCACTCGCGACCAGAGGAGTGTAATGGTGATGGGGAGTCTATGATATTGGCATTGAAAAAAGAAGTCTTAGAAAAGCAGATGGAAATGTCAACCCAAATTAAAGGAAACATGGAAGCTCTGAGGGTATTAACGGGTCAAATGAATTGGAGGAGCCGCAACACCAAGTGGACAAAGATACAATTTGTCAGAGGCGAAGGAGAAAATCGCAGATATTACCGAGGGACTGCTGAAGTAGGTACGATATCAGAAATCAAAGATTTCCGATTTGGAGGTTTAGGTGAGGATTTTTGATACAGATATAATTGCCCTCATAGACACCGGTAGTAAAGTGAACTGTATTGCAGAAGAAATATGGACAGACTTTTTGGCTAAAGGAAAAAAATGTGCCACTCTCCCAGTAACCTTGACGCACTTGAAAGGAGCCATGGGCAAAGATAGCCATGGGCATTCAGATATACTTGAGGGTAAGAATAGAGGAATTGGAAACAGAGATAGTTTTTCTCGTTGTTAAGAATCTAATCAAACCAATCATATTAGGAGTAGAATGGTTGCACCATATGAAGGCTGTCATAAATTTTGAGACCAAATGCTTGCAATTTCGGGACTCCGAAGAATCCATTGATATATCTTTTTTGGATAATGGTCAAAGCACTAGCCTGGAACGAACCATCGAAGAAGAATTTGAGGAAGAGTTGGAAATTTTTGGGATTAAAGTATCACAAAAACCTGTGGAATATGATGAAAATAATCTTGAAGAGAAGGTAAATTCAACTTCGCAAACTACCATTCAAAGGAAATCACTATTAAATGTACTGAGATGACATCAGCGGGTATTTTCTAGAAGGCCGGGGCTGACAACTACATATGAGCACAAAATACAATTAAAAGACACGACACCATTTGTCAGGAGATCGTATCCAATACCACTTCAGCTACGGGAGGAAGTCGAACTAGAAATACAAGAAATGATAAATATAAATATTATACGGCGAGGACCATCACAATATTCTAGTCCAATTACGGTAACAAAAAAAAAGGACGGTGGTGTAAGAGTATGCCTTGGTGTCAGAGGAGTGAATATGAAAATGATAAATGACTGCGAAACCTCCGAACCAGCCGATGTACTTCTTCGGAGGTTCCAAGATGCAAAATGGTTGACTAGCATTGACTTAATGAAGTCTTTTTGGCAGATTCCATTGCCTGAGGATAGTAAACCGTACACGTCATTTCAGTACAATGGGCGATCATATTCCTATCAAGTACTCCCATTTGGTTTGAAAACATCTAGTGGTTCTTTTAGTAGAGCATTGGACATCGCCCTAGGTCCAGAAGTACGCGAGTTTACTATTAACTATATTGACGACATACTAATCGCCTCAAAGGATTTCGAAGCGCACCTGGAACACATAGATCGCGTTCTTCAAAAATTGAAGGAAAGAAACTTTACCGTGAATTTAGAAAAATGTCAATTCATGAAGAATGAAATAAAATTCCTAGGGCTTATTATTTCAACAGATGGAATCCAAACTGATCCCGACAAGATCAGGGCCAGGGACTATGTAATTTTTATAGAAAATTTTCTGATAGATATGGCGAGGTTCTTTGTACCTGACTAATTTATAAAAAAAAAAGAGGTACCATGGCGGTGGGGAAGTGAGGAAGAACAGGCTTTTAACGACATTAAATCCTTGTTTTTAGAAACTACAATGTTACGATACCCAATGTTGGACCGGCCATTTTACATCCAAACTGACAGCTCTGGCTATGGATTAGGGGCGACGTTAACACAAATTATGGACGATGGGGATATAGGTATAACAAGTTTTGCTAGTAGGACATTGAGAGGGAGCGAATTATATTATACCACCACGGAGAAGGAGCTCTTGGCAATAATTTTCGCCTTATTAAAATTCAGAACATATATACATGGCCGAAAATTGATTATCAAGACTGACGATCAAGCATTAACCTCTTTGCATAGGTGCAGGCTTCTGAGTGAAAGATTGACCCGATGAGTACTAATGCTCAATCAGTATGACTACGAGATTCAACACGTACAAGGAAAAGAAAATATGGTGGCCGACATCATATCTAGATACCAGCAAGTTCAGAAATTAGACGGGAGAACGACGACCCCATCATAGCAGTATTCATGACAGAGGGAATCAGCATTACCAAAGATTTATGGGAAATAAGTGAAGCCCAAAAAAAGGACACCATGCTCAACAAAATCTATAAGGCGAAAAGAAGTTGCGTCAAAACACCGGACCCCGAAATTAAAAGGATAATATCTCAATATTCCATTATCCACGACACACTAGTCTATAAAGATGAAAAAACTTTAGCTGAAAGGATAGCAATACCCGAGAACCTGGTTGAAAAATTTATCAAGTATTATCATCAAGCCATGGGACATTTTGGAGCGACAAAAATTTTCAACTTCATGAAAATAAAATTTCGCTTCCCGAAAATGCAGAGAATTATCAAAGATATAATAAAAGCATGTGACATTTGTCAGAAAACCAAGCATCCAAGGAGGCTACAAGGAGCACCAGTTGTTCCAATAAAAGTCAACGGCGTAGGAGAATTAGTTACAGCGGATTTTTTTGGACCACTACCACCCAGCCGAGGAAACTTAACGTATATTCTCGTTGTTACTGATACCTTCTCAAAGTTTGTCAGGTTATACGGGATGAGAAAAGCCAACGCTAGGAATGCAGTGGAAAAAATTCTAAAGGATTACTGTAAGATAATTCAACCAAAGTGTATACTAACAGATAGGAGTATACAGTTTACCTTTAAGATATGGGAAAGCAAAATGACGGAAGCTGGAATCAAAATAAGTCACTCGTCAGTTCGTCACCAACAGGGAGGGCAATCCAAGTGAACGGGTAATGCATGAGTTGGGCAGACTATTTCGAACATATTGCTATAAAAAACACACGACTTGGGCACTCCAACTAAATGATATAGAGATTTGTTTAAATACACTTCCTCATTTAAATACAGGGTATTCACCACATGCTATTGTTTTTGAAGAAGGGCCGCATTTTTCCCAAGAAAAGGTAATAAATAAAATAATTCCCCCAGAGCCCGGGATCACAAATATAAAGGAGCAAGTTCGAAAGAATTTGCAAACTAGCGAACAAAATCGAACGCGAGCTACAAACAAAAAAAGTAACAATTCGGATCAATATCGAGTGGGTGATTATGTATTATTAAGAAAGGCTAATTTATCAAACACCAACGAAAAGATCATTTACAAGTTTCAGATCTTTTATGAGGGGTCATATATCATCACGGCTCAACCAAACCCGAACGCCTATCAGATTACACATACCTCGACAAAGAAAGTTAAGGGTGTTTTCAATAAACGCCTGTTAAAATTTTATCACCGGGGGGGCGAGTCCGAAGAGGATGGGCAAGAAGCAGAACTTGTCGAGATGTCGAAGCCAGTGGTCCGTCCAGGAAATCCAGAAGCTGAGGGCAACTCGTCTATAGTCCGGGAATAAAGGTGCTTTTAGTCCAGGTGTGGGAACTGGCGCCTGAACGAAATAAGGAACCGCGGGGCCCGGACAATGAAATAATCGAGTGGCCTGCAGACACCGATTGGGAAAACGTCCGACCACCAACACCGGGACGGGAATTGACGGGGCGAGACGCACGACAGGGAGGACGGAAACAAAGGAACAAATGGCGGCGCCAACGACAATTTAGAAGACGGAGCGGTATGGAAATTGTGAGTGTAAAAGACAATTATAACGATAAATAAGCGCCGGTAGTGTAATAAGCGATGTTTTTTTATACTGTAAATATATTGTCTTTATTTGAGTCACCATTTTTTTTGTAGCTAATACAACCTGAAGATCATCATTATAAAATTTAAAAAAAAATTGAATAATTTATTTTCAAATTTTAAAAGGGACAAATGTAATGATCCAAGGGGGGCATACCTAAATTATTTTTTTTGAATTATATAAATAACCAGAAAATTATCTAAATTAAAATAAAATAAGTACAACGGATTATAATAAACTAAATTTCATTATCCGCGTAAAGGGAAAAAAATTATAAAAATATGTAGACTAGACACGCGCCCGCCCGTGATCGGCAGAAATGAAGATAAGGGGTAAGTTGCGGGTGAAATAAACCAGACTTCGCGCGTTAATGGGGGGTGGATGATCGCCAGACGCTTCGAGTGGGACACGTACACACTTGAGGTGCAGGTGTAGGAACCGATAATATAAACACTTAATTTTAATATCAGCGAGGTGACGAAAACAAGGAATGTGAAATCGTGGGAAGGGTGTGCAAGAAAGGCGTATAAAAGGGTTGGGAGGATTACGAACGAGGTCAGACTACGATCACACGTAGGTACGATCATTGACTCTGACAATAACAAATCAACAACGACATTGTTGCAACAAATTACATCAGTAACGATGTTCGACAGATTATTATTCCCTAAACTGACCTAAACAAATTTTCTATCAACTAAAAAGTACTTCTCGACTGACGTCACTCACATCAAATTATTTCGACAAATTATCCTGAAATAAATTTCATCTAATAGAATGTAGAACGTTCGTGACAATCCGGTCCTTTTTAAGGCACACGGCCCGTAGCGAATGGACACATTGTTGTAAATTTCATCGATTACGATGATTGACAAATTAATATTTCATACACCAAAATAAATAAATTTCATCTAATAGAATGTAGAACGTTCGTGGCAATGGACACATTATTATTGACAAATAAAGGGAAATATTCTGGACTAATCACTGACGAACGAAACGAATCATAGTTTTTTATTTATTTTTTTTTAGCTTTAACAAATGCAAAACAATTACAAAATAAGTCAACGTTTTCTGGTCACGGCATTACAATAAGCAATCAAAAGAAAATTAATTTGTAACTTGTATGTAAGATTTTATTTCATTTTGCATTAATCTTGACCATTCGTTAAACTCATTCCTTTGTTTTATTGTGTCTTCACTTATTCCCGGACACTTCCTAAGATCAGTAGGGATCTTAGGAAGTGTCTAAACAAAACCAAAATCAATCGTGATAATAAAACTGTCCTAGATAATTCAATAATCACTTCAATAAGAAAGAATAATGCATTGTAATGATGATCCATATTAACATTCGTAACGAACCTGTTAAATAATTAAGGGTTACTACAATACACAACACAACACAACGTATAAATAAAATATGAATTTCAAATTCATATAAGACCGGGGTTCGAACCATTACAACTTATATAGGGTTATGGGGGATAAATTAAATTTTGAGGAATTGACGATACTGTTGTGCCAAATAGAAGCGATTTTAAACTCACGTCCGCTAACACCCCTATCCAATGACCCTAATAGATTGTCCAGGTGGCAGCATATTCAATTTATGAGGCAGCGGTTCTGGAAACGCTGGACAAAAAAAGCTCTACCGACCGGTCAAGAAAGATTGAAATGGAAGACGAAAACGCAAAGTCCGAAGGTAGGCGACCTGGTGATTGTGTGGGAGGACAATCTTCCGCCAATGCAGTGGATGGTGGGACGAATTACTCAACTCCACCCTGGAAGTGGTGTTCCTCGAGTGGTAATCATCAGGACCTCGTCGGGATAATATCGACGAGCTGTAGCACGAATTGCCGTTCTGCCCGTGGATTGATGAAAGGATGCTGCAGTCCTGCAGGGGGCGGCGGCATGTTCGGATTTGGGCGAGAAATTTATTTCATAAATTACCGCCTACGTGCCAATCCTTCGTTTCACCGGATTACGTTCCGAATTGCTAAAACGGCACCCCTAATAAACCCCAGATGTGACCATCCCCGAACCAGGTAGCCTTGGACGCTTTCCAATCTGGCCTTCCTGGAAAATTTGCCTGACGTCAGAGGTACGGGTTGGACCAACAGCAAGTTCGTACCTGCTTCCTCATTGGGGGAGAAAAGAAAGAGACGGAAGAAGACCACCCCACTCTGAGTTTTATTTTTTGTAAATATTTTGTAAATATATTCATTACCGAACGAAACGCTGTAACGTTAACATCAATACAAGCAATATTTAATAGTGAACTCTTGTTATTTTTCAAGCCGTAACAACCACGTGTTCTTACAAAACACACACAAAAATCAAAACACAAACTTATTCACTTAGAACTTATAGACGTATTAAGGAAACTTACAAGTGGGGGTCAATATGAAAAAGGACATAAAAAATTACATTAAGGCATGTCCTTCATGTCAAGTCAATAAGACGAACCATAAACCTTTAAAGGCTCCTATGGAAATAATAACCACCAGTGAACGACCTTTCCAAAGACTCGCAATTGATATAGTCGGTCCTTTACCAGTCACCGAAAAGACTTAATCAAATTTTCGTTTGCCAAATCTATTCGAAATCATGAAGCGGTCACAATTGCAAATTCACTTGTAGAATTAATTTCTATGTTTGGAATACCGTATCCATACTTTTCGACCAAGGAACTGACTTTTTTTCAAATATTATTAAAGAATTAAACAAACTATTTAAAATCAAACATGTTTTAAGCAGTCCATACCATCCACAGACCAACGGTGCACTCGAAAGGAGTCACCTTACCTTAAAGGAATATCTTAAACATTACATTAATAAAGACCAAAACAATTGGGACGAGTATGTTCATCTGGCTATGTTTACGATATGTCGACGATATCTTACGCATATGGGAAGGACCAAAAGATAAAATCGAAAATTTTAAAACATACACCAACAAACTACACAAAAACATAACATTCACAACTGAAATAGAAAATAACAACAAAATTAACTATTTAGACATAACTATTAAGTATAAGTATAAAGTATTTATTCGTGTTATTAACAATTAAGTTTTACACATGTCATAGATACATTTGAATATATATATATAGTGGATATAAAAAGTATAGAGTGTATAATATAAAACTAAATATAATTAAAAATTTAAATACAAAAAATAATACACTGAGCGTAGCAAATATACAAAACAATATTAAACAACAGATATAAATAAAAGGTATAAATAACATGAAAACATTTAAAAGTTTATAAAGATAAACAATTATAACATACATATGTGTTAAATAATAAAATATTAAAATATCAAGAGTTAAAATAATTAATAAAATTTATAAAAGCTAATAGACATATAAAAAAGGACAAATATAGAATTATTAGGAACAAACATATTAAAATAGTATAATTAAATTTAAGCTGTTTCAATGTCTAATTCTAAAAATTCATCTAGTGAATAGAAGGCCCCTTTAATTAACAATTCTTTAATTTTATTTTTAAAACTGGTATTTGGCAGTGTTCTAAGTTGTGTTGGTAACTTGTTATAGCATTTGACAGCATAATAATTTACACCTGAGCGCGATCTCGTAAGTCTATGATAGCCCGTTAACAAATTATCTTTATGTCGTGTTTCGTGCTTATGTTCCAGAATTGTGTATCTCTCTGGGTACTTCCTAATATATTTAAGACATTCATATATATAAACTGATGGAAGAGTTAAGATTCCGAGTTCTGTGAATTTATTTTTACAGTTGTCACGATAACCTAATCCAGCCAAGATACGGATTGCTCTTCTTTGTATTTTGAATATGCGATGGCGGCAGGATGAGTGCCCCCATATTAAAATACCATATGTCATGACTGAATGGAAATATCCATAGTAAGCCATCTTAAGTATACTATATGAGACTGTACCTGCGAGTTTGCGAATAGCAAATGAAATTTTTGCTAGCCTTTTAGCTAGTTCTGAACCTTGACAGTCCCATCTCATGGCTGCATCAATATGAACTCCTAGAAAATGTGTTGTTTTATTACCGTTTAATTGGACATCTCTAGTAAGTGTGAACGTTATTGTTTTAGTTTTCGCCTTGTTTAAAACAAGGCCATTTTCAACACACCAGTCTATAGTTTTGTTGGTCGCTATTTGACTCTTTTCTAATACCTCTTCAACGCTTTTCCCATTAACTACCATTGTACTGTCATCAGCAAATAATATTACATTGGCCATACTTACTTCTTTCGGCATGTCATTTATGTAAATTAGAAACAGTATCGGGCCTAAAACAGACCCTTGCGGAACCCCTATATGCAGTGAAGAGATATCAGACATTTTTCCATTAAAGAGAACCTGTTGTTTTCTATCCGAAAGATAGCTCCTAATTAAGTTAGTGCTCTTACTAGAGATACCGTACGCTTTTAACTTAGTTAACATTATGTTATGTTTAACACAGTCAAAGGCCTTACTCATATCGATAAAAGATGCAGTCGTTATTTTCTTGTGTTCAAAGGCATTTAGAATATTTTCCGTAAGTTCTACGATGGCATCACTAGTAGAGAAACCACTTCTGAATCCAAATTGATTTTTATTAAATAATTTATATGTTTCAAAATAGTCTACTAGTTGCTCTTTTAATATTCTTTCAATTATTTTAGAGAACCATGGAAGGAGTGAAACAGGCCTATAATCGTTTAATTGATTAATATCACCTCCTTTGAATATTGGTATTACTTTGGCTTCTTTTAATACTGATGGGAATTCACCCGTAGCTATTGTCTTATTTATAAGTATTGTGAGATGAGGTATTAAAATATTCTTAACTGATTTTATTATTTTAGTTGAGATGCCATATATATCGGTGCTATCACTGTTTTTAATACTATTTATAGCGTCCCTTACTTTAATTTCGCTCACTTCTTTGAAATAAAATTCGACATCACAATTTACATTTATATCACAGGTATAGCTTCTAGAAGGTAAATCTTTGGTTATGGTGTTCGCAACGTTACAAAAAAATGAATTGAATTGATCACAGGAAATATCACCGATTGCAGTTTGCTGCCTCTTAGAATTTATAGTTTTCCATATAGCTTTGGGTTTGTTAGATGCAGTGTTAATAAAATTATCATTGGCCTCTCTTTTTGATTTAACTATTGCGTTTCTATAAGTTTTAAGATAGTCCGATTTAAGGGCTCGAGATTCAGGAGAGTTATTAATTTTATTATTTTCGTCAATTAATTTTAACCTATCTCTCATCTTTTTTAAATCACTATTAAACCACTTTACATTATTTACCCGATTTGGGCTGCCTTTAATAATTTTTTGGGGAAAACTACCTTTAATGCATTGTATCATAATATCAGTTAAGATTTTCCATTTATCATTTATCCCTATTAACTCACATTTAATGAAGTCCCATTGTACATTAGAGAGCATTGCATATAATATAAATGTACCCTGTAGTGTTATAGGACGACATATTTTAGGATTATATTGATATTCTATATTTGTATCTTTAACCACTACTGATATTCCGTTGTGATCGGAATAACACAAAATTAGAATACAATATATACAGAAAACCGACACATAGCGCCACCATTATCCCATATACATCACACCACCACCCTAGTCAAAAATTCGCATGTTTCCACAGCCTAGGACATAGACTAAATAACATCCCCATGAATAATGACAACTACAAAATAGAATATAATACCATTATAGAACTAGCACAAAAACACAAATTCCCAATACACTTAATAGACAAAATAATTAACAAAACAAAACAACCCCTAATAAAACTTACCTCAAAGTCAAATAAAGAAGAAAATAACGTCACATATCGCAAACTACCATATAACGGGACAATAAGCCTTAAAACAGCTAAAATATTACAAAAAAACAAAATAAAAACAGCATTCAAAACTTATAACACACTACAAAACATATTACCATCCTTCAAAGAAAAAACCAATATATTACAAAAAAGCGGAGTATATAAGCTAACATGCGATAATTGTAATGTAACGTACATCGGGGAAACAGGTAGAAGCATTGGAAAAAGAGTCAAAGAACATAAGAGAAACGTCACAACATCAAACTTCGGACGACATTTAAAAGTTAACAACCACCATTGCAATGACCCCAATAACATAGAAGTGCTGCACCAACAGAAAAAATCATTTAAGCTAAACCTACTAGAAAACCTAGAAATAGAAAAAAACATACATAACCCATTAACAATATCATTAAACGATCAAATACTAATGGACATAGAACCAATTTTCAAAAGATTAAAACCATTTTCCACATATGCAACTACACACACACATACGAAACACATCAATATAAAACACAAAAACCACATAAAAATTCATACAAATACGTATAAATAAAACAAAACAATCCATTACAGCAACACCAAACATAACACACCGAACAACAATACAACTAAGTAACAAATCAATAATAATAAAACAATATACACTAATACAACAACAAACGACATAACCTACAAATAGAACACACCATAATATATAAATCCAATCATAACATAATTATCACAAAATATTATAGGCTTACAATATAACAAATAACAACCAAGAACAAACCCATCAGACATGAAAAGAAAGACGGACATAAACAAACATATACCACAAGACAAGTAAGTAACTAAACACTAATTCAAACACATAACACAATAAACACACACATACAACATTAGCACACATACACAATACACACACAAACACAACACACAGTACATATATAAAATACAACCCAACAAATTCACACAAATATTGTAAATAATTTTAATTAATTTTAAACTAGATATAAGCTTTATTATTATATACACAATGTAAAACATTAAAGAAACATACATGTTTATATATTCCAGTTTCGCCCCATGATGGCTTAACCGCCGAAACCGGTCGCGATATAAATTAATAAATTCTAAGGAAGTACAATTATATATATATATATCATTAAATAAAGAAACCTTAGCACAACTCCCCACTATTATTATTTTGTTTAATTTCCCTATATTCTTGTGAGAATGCCTCAGCTTGAACTAATCTTAATAGTGACTCGTTTGCAATTTTGATTTCTTCAACACTCAGCTCATTAGTTTTTCTATTTTCTACGTTTTTACAATTTTTACAAAATCTATAGCAATACGCAACTACTCTTATTAGTTTATTTAAATTTGAATATTTCCTGAATAAAGAGAAATCACGCCCCTTGCGTACAATAGCCATTTTTTCAGGTAGTTGTTCATAGTCTATTGACTCTACATTTTTATTATATTGCCCTTCAATTAGCCAAGGGGGACCTAACCACCACAAATTTAAATTAGTTAATGCATCACCTGATACACCGCGTGAAACTAAATCGGCCGGATTTTCTGATGTTTTAATATGTGCCCAGTTATCTATATTTGTTAGCTCTCTAATTTCGGAAACACGATTAGCTACAAATGTTTTCCACAATGATTGAGTGGACCGGATCCAACCCAGAACAATAGTCGAATCAGTATAAAAGTATGTTGCATTAATATTAATACTTAAACTATTTTTTAACTATATTATACAAATTGGCTAACAATAATGCTCCGCATGGTTCTAGTCGGGGGGACTAATAAATTTGATCGGAGCAACTCTTGACTTTGCACACAAAAGCTGTGAGGTGTATTTACAATTTGAACTATTTCTTATTCTCAAATATATGCAAGCTCCGTACGCTCTCTCACTAGCGTCGGAAAAATCATGTAACTCTACTTTATACCTTTGTTCGCTAGTAATTATGGTACGATTGATCTTCAAACATTTAATTGATTTAATCGTATGTTCAAAATGTGCCCACTGTTCAGCCATTGCGTATGAGATTTTCTCGTCCCAACCCAATTTTTCCTTCCATAATTCTTGCATAAAAATTTTAGCAGTTACAATAATTGGATTAATTAATCCCAATGGGTCAAAAATCTGTGCAATAAATGAAAGGATTTGGCGCTTTGTTATGTTTACCTTATTCGTTCCCGCGGGAACATTAAACAATAAAAGATCATTTATTGAGTCCCATATCAATCCCAAAGTTTTATTATTTTCATGTTTGTTTAAAAACACTGTACTAGAATTACTTTGACTAATGTTTAATAAGCGTTTAGGAGTGTTGGAATTCCACTTATTTACCTGAAAACCGCCCCCCTTGAGCACATTGATTATATTATCACTGACGGTAATCGCCTCTGATTCATTATCAAACCCGGTGAGTAAATCATCAACATAAAAATCCCTCTTAATTCTACAGGCTTCTTCAGGAAAAATATCAATGTTTTCATTCGCTGTTTCAAATAAACACCGCGTAGCTAAAAATGCGGCAGGAGCAGTTTTATAAGTAACGGTTTTTAACTTATATGTTTTAAGAGGTTGCGTTGGATTATCACGCCAAATTATTTTCTTTAAATCTGTTTGATTATCATCGACCCATATTTGTCTGTACATTTTTGTGATATCCGCGGCTAGAACAAAACGGCTGGTTCGAAAGCGCAATAAAATTGAAAATAGGTCTTCTTGGATGCAAGGCCCTGTCATTAAAACATCATTCAACGACAAACCGGAACTTGTTTTTGCCGATCCGTCAAACACCACCCTCAATTTAGTAGTTACACTTTCGGCCTTGTGCACCCACATGTGTCCCATGTCAATGTATTCATTGATGAAGGCCATATAGCTTTCTCTGAACTTGCTGTTGATAATGAATATTTTTTATAAATTAAGAAACCGTTTTATTGCCGTTTTCTTTGAATTTCCAAGTGACAACCCATCCCCGTACTTGAATGGTAGAGTTACAATAAATTTGTTATCTTGACCTTTTTTTAGCGTATTTACAAAATTCGTTTCACAAAATTCGTCTTCAACCGATCGGGGTATTGTTGGCTGTACGTGTTCAAATTCCCAAAATCGTTGTAAGTCAAAATTGACTGTCCGACTAAGGTTACAAAATCCCATTGGCAATGCATTGTTACCACCCATTACCAACCAACCCAATTTCGATTTAATTAAAATCGGCTGATATTTTTCGCGTTTGATTTGTTTATTGCCAATTACTACTGCAAAAACGTGAGCCCCTAATATTACATCGATGCCACCGGGCATATCAAAATTTCTATCAGCCAATCTTAATCCCTTAGGTATTTTCAACTTATTTTTATCGATCGCTTGACTGGGCATTTTTTCAGTTATTTTAGGAACAATATAACAGTCCACTATGTCGTCATAATGGTCCGTGCAAGATTTGAATGTGAGTTTAATTTTATTTCTCGATTGTGTTTCAATTTCATCTACCCCTTTTATTTGAATGAATCCCTCCTCTACATTTAAATTTAACCTTTTAACCATTTCTGCTGTTATTAAATTCAATTGGGAACCTGAATCTAACAGTACTCCCTTTTCCGTTTGACCACTTAGAGCTAATAAATTTACTACTGCGGTCGGCAATAAAACTTTCCCTAAATTGCTACCGACAAGTGCCGCACTTGTACCTGAAGAAGTACCGGTGGTTGAAAATTTATGTAATAAAGTGTGGTGCCTCTTTTGGCACACTTCACACGGAACCGCGTTACAACTATAAAATTTATGTTCGCCTTTTTTCAGGCACAGAAAACATAATTTATTTGCCCGGACAATATTTTGCCTACCATCAACGGTTTTAAAAACATTGCATTTTGTTATCAAATGCATGCCTTTACAAACACAACACTGTTTACTATCCATTACTAATGCCTTATTCTGTGCACCAACAGAACTATGTTTGAATGTATCTAACGAATCACATTTGACCGTAATAAATTCGCAAAGTTCCTTTGTTGTGGGCCGTTGTCCGTCTTTCATTTGTGTTCTATCGAACTCAATCGCGGTTTCCCTATCAATTTTGGATTTAATTAAACAATTTATAAGCGGATCCCAATTAGCAGTTTCTACGCCTAATGCATTTAATGCTCGAGTATGTTTTGCTACAGCACGAACAATTTGTCGTACGGATGCTACCGATTCATCCGCCTCAGCTAAATTCAATAAAGCCATGAGGTGGCGCTCTTCAATTTTTCTTTTATTATTGAAGTTCTCAATTAAAAGATCCATGCCTCCCCATAATGCTCTGAACTAATTTCAAAAGACGATAGAACATCCGCCGCGTCTCCCGTTAAACTTGATAAAAGATGCGTGAATTTTTGAATATTACTTATTCCATCATTTTCATGAATTAAACATTTAAATGAACTATAAAATGATAGCCATTTATCATAACTTCCATCAAATTGCGGAATTTCTATCGTTTTTAATTGTACATTAGGCGATGGATTGCAACTGGTTACCTGTTTATAATTAATTAGTTTTTTCGCGCCTGCCAGTAAAGGGTAAAAAATATCCTCAAACTCAGCAATTAAATCAATCTCTGATGGCTCTAATTCGTCGATTTGATTTTGAATAATGCTAAATTCATCAATTAACGGTTCTCTTAATTCTTCAATGCTGAATGCATTACTATTTATCTTTTTTTAAATAAGTTTCAAATCTCGTAGTTTTTTCTACAAGTTCTACGTTTGGTTTTTAAAGCTTCAATAGTAAGCGCCATTTGTGCAAATAAAAACAACTAAGGATAAGGATGGATACAAAGAGGGATATCTGGCCTTTAAATTTCCAGTATGTCGAATTCTGACACTGCCAGGTGATTCCCAAGAAGCCGTCACTACGCTGATGGTGGTGGCGACAATTATCCTCCTTAGTGTTTGTTTTAATTGATACCTGCCATTATATCCGGTTTGAAGGACCAAAATGTTAGCTCTGGATGGTGGACGTAAGAACGGCGAGGTTTATCAATTAATAAAACTGATAGTCGTTTCAACACTTTGTATATTTAACTCAACTTTGACTCAATTTACAATTACAAGTTACACTTTTGAGATGTTATCTCGACAACGTTTAATGAGATAGTCTTGTGTGTGCCCTCAAGCAGCCTCTTGCAGTGCCCGACCACCCCCTCTTACCCTTGGGATAGGGTGGTTTATGGCGGGAGGTGGTCAACGCCGTAACAAGGTCTTTTATTAATTTGATAATTTGGTGGTCTACTAAATACTTGTCGATTAGTTGGAAGTGGACGCGGATTTTGGTGGCGAAAATTTAATTGAACATGTTGACTAGGGAATTGTCGAAATCGAGAATTAAAGTTTTGTGAATTGAAACTTTGTCTATTAATATTTTGATTAGGCCTTTGAAAATTATGCATAATATTTAAATTTGAATTTGAAGAATTTTGTCCATCTAATGTATTTTGAAAATTAATTTCTTCTACAACAAAATTAATAGGTTCTTCTAAAGTAGCTGATAATACTCTGCATATTTCCGATATGTTTTTAATGCGAGCTCATCGTAACTTTGAAAAAAAAATTTCATCTACCTGATGAAGCCACTGTGTGGTGAAACATTGTTGTAGTACAATATTAAAAACATTCAGAAACCCTATACTGTGTCAGTATTTCTTTAAGTGTTATTATGGAGTTTCGACAAGTAACAGCCGCATCAATCCAATACTTAAGACTTATTTCTTGCCTCGCGATGCTGAAGATGTCTTATGGGAAGAAATTAGTTCTAGAAAACTGGGTTCGATGGAAAAGGTTATCATTTTTGTTGCGACCTTAGAAGGTTTATTTAGGAGACTGAACACGCCGCCCTCTGTTGAAACGAAGGTCAAGATTATAAAGAAGAATTTGCTACCGTTTTACCACCCGCATTTGGCTCTTCTCGACATCACATCTGTTGAAAAACTTTGTGAAGTCTGCCGTCGGTTGGAAAATACATTGCCACCTCCTCAGCCAGCAGCTGCTCCTACTGTTCCTCCTGCTGTTAATCACATTTCTGCCATCGATAAACCTCCTGCGAGGCAAGTTGCATTTTTTAACTGTAGAAAGGTTGGCCATATCTCATCTAGCTGTCCGGAAGAGAGAAGAATATTTTGTTTTGGATATGGTGCTCCTGATGTAATTCGTTCGAGCTACCGCCGACGCTTCTCCAGCAGTTCCAAGGCCGGGTTCCCAGTAGAAAAAGCTGAATGGAGTACATGGTTAAAATTTGTTCCAGATTTTTGTAAGAAAACTCGTGTTAAAGTAAGTGATGTAACGTTTTTGTCGAAATCTCATGAAGTTCTACCAATTTGGGCAAAATAGTCTAGTGATAGACGGCCTTTTATCAATATTTCTATGTTTAATTTTTCAGTGACCGCGTTGTTAGATTCAGGTGCTAGTGTTTCGGTTCTAGGTGGTCCCAGAGTTAAATTTATTGAGTTCTATCGAAATTCATAGAAATTCGTTGAAAAGTTTGAATACTGCTGATGGTGCCACACAAACAGTTCATGGATACGTTTATCTTCCGTTACGTCTAGACGGTATAGTACGATTGATGAAGGTAACTGCAGTCCCTTCGATTTCTCACTTTTTGATTCTTGGTGTTGATTTTTGCAGGCTGTTTGGATTGCTGAATCCGTTATGAGTTTAAATGAGTTGAAGGTACCACAGGTTAAAGGACAGGAGGATCTGTCAGAATCCCGACGAAAGTCCTTAGATGAAACTGTTCGCAAGTTCGAAGAGTTGTCATGGAGTTTGGGAACTAGGTTGGGTCGTACTAACAAAACTTGTCATCACAACGATACTGGAGACAATCGCCCAGTCAAGGAAAGGCAGTACCCATTGTCGCCGTATATGTTACAACACCTGTACAAGGAAATCGAAGAGATGGAATCATTAGGAGTCATTCGTAAATCTTCGAGTCCATGGTGTTCGCCCATTTTATTTGTCAGAAAATCCAACGGCGGTCTGTAAAAATTCAACAATACGATATGAACCTTGTACATCGAAAAGGAACGTTACATGTAGTTCCCGACGCACTATCTAGAGCACCTATAGAATCCTGTGTCTTAAATATTCCCGAAGAAAACGTAGTCGCTGATCCCTGGTATGTAAAAATGTGCACTTCGGTAGAGGAAACCCCTGATAAATATTCAGATTGGAGGATAATGGACGGAAGACTTTACAAGCATGTTGTTAAGTTACATGATATTAACACCAATTTTCCTGAATGGAAGACAGTTGTTCCCAAGGCATTAAGAAGACATTTATATGAAGTCTTATGCCCGATCCTGTCAAGCCTGTGGTTCTCAAAAGGACCCTACTTCTGGTCGCCCTGGATTTATGGGAAAACCTAAGAAGATTTTCTTTCCTTTCCAGCTGATAGCCTGTGATATACTTGGACTCCTCCCTCGATCTGCAAATGTCTTTTTATATCTGTTAGTAGTAACAGATTGGTTCACCAAATTTACCCTCTTAAAACCACTTCGTCAAGCGTCATCACCTGCAATCGTGGACTTTTTGGAGAACAATGTTTGTTTCTTATGTTTGGTGCTCCGCAGATTGTTATGTGTGATAATGGGACAGAACTTACTTCTGCTCGGTTTAAGGCGTTGGCTCAGCAGTATCATGTGAAAATCTGGTACAATGCTAAATATCACCCTCAGGTAAATTTCGTGGAAAGATACAATCGTACTATCGGTGCTACAATAAGGTCATTTGTCAGTGAGTTAGATCATCGTACTTGGGATAGGAAAATTTACAAAATTGGTTTTTCTTTACGTACAGCAGTCCACGAGGTTACAGGTTATGCTCCTTTCACCCTAAATTTTGGAAGATACGTTCCCCTTCATGGAAATTACTATTCGAAGGTTCGTAATTTAGAGATTATCGATTTAGATTCCCATCCAGAAAGATATGCCAGAGAGCTAGATGAACTCCCACCGTTATTTCAGGAGGTGAAGAGACGTTTAGCCGATGCATACCATAGGAATGCTCGTTATTATAATTCTCGCTGCAAACCTACTCCGAATTATTCCGTAGGGGATCGTGTTTGGTGTCGTAATAAAGTATTGTCAGATGGAGCTAGACATTTCGCTACTAAACTAGCACCCAAATTTAAATTGTGTCGGATTGTGGACAAGGTTGGTGATCTTGTATTTAATTTAGAAGACATGCAGGGTCGAAATGTAGGAAACTGGCATGTCAAGGATTTAAAGCCTTGGTTTAGCTCGAAGTCTGATGTCTAGAAAATTTTAAAAAAATCTATTTTTTTAACCAGGAAAAGAGGGCATGTGACGTTCACGATTTTGAACGCCCAAAAATTAAATTTAATAATAAAATGTATTAAAATCCTTTAGTTCGTTGTAGAAAATTAAATAATAAATTTAAAAATACGAAAACATTTCGTGAATCTACAACAATGTTTTCGTATTTTTAAATTTATTATTTAATTTTCTACAACGAACTAAAGGATTTTAATACATTTTATTATTCAATTATGCTCTAAGTGGGTATTTTTCCTTAATCCCGAACGTAATGATTTCTGAAGAATTCACTAATCCACCTCAGGTATAAATTCAGACCTTCAGTCGATTATATTTCATTCTTGTGTCAGTTGCCGTACATATCTGAGTAAGTTATTTATACTTCATTATATTTATTATCATATTTCATTATATTTATTTTAGTAAGTGTTTTTATTTGTATTTAAAATCAATTTTATAATAAAGCTGTACTGAAGAGAGCGAAAGTTCGAAACACGTGTCTGCAGATGATTATAAACTTGAATGCTAGATTTTTTAATTGCTTTTGCTAATTTAATTTAATGAAATCAGTTTAAAATTCATTTTCATAATTTTTCATGTTATAGTTACATTTAAACAATCTAAAGTACATTTTATCATTTATTAGTTTATTCAACAGAAATAATTTCATTCAAATTAGTGTTGCTTTAATAGTTGTACTATTTGTAACACGCAAATTAATTTGTATTATTCAATGTCTGTCGAAGTATTAGCTAGAGAAGTAGTTGTTTCAAATTAATTTGTTTTGTAGTCTTAGTAAGACTCATTGTTGTAGATTCACGAAATGTTTTCGTATTTTTAAATTTAATTAAATTTAAATTAAATAGCGCGTGCGGTCAGTTGTCGTCTTAAGCCACTTGCTGAATACAATTGAGTATGCGCGAGTGCCCGAGTACATCTTCCGCCGTTTGGCCATTGTCGAAATTGTGTTTTGTGTGTCAGGATTGGTGATAAGAATTTGTCTGCGTTTCGTTGTGTGGAGCATTTAATACGCACATCACTAAAAGAGCCGCACAACATCTTAGGTAATGTAATTTTACCGTTTTTTAATTTGCTCGTAACACCCCTTTCTGTAATATTTTAGGCTTAAAATTCCCTTAAAATTCTCTATAAAGATCTCCAAACCCTTAAGTACCGCTAATTAAGGTTGCGGTGTGGTTCATCTATTTGGTGATTGGCTAATCATCAGCCCTAGTGTCTAGTTTGCTATTAAAAAATTTGTCGAGGCGTAACGTGGACGACGGCGTGAGGTGCTGCGAAGCGCGATCGGAGGACGTTATCTGCAGGCGGCTAGAGTTCGTTCGGACATCTAGAGGACAGAGCCGCATAAATAACAGGCCAGATTTTTCTATTTATTATTTAAAAATATTTAAGTGCCAATTACTTAACTTCGTCAATGTTGACGGTTATTTTGGTAATTGATTTGACTTGGATACGTTAATTATCAGTTCGGATTGTACAATGGCCATTGGTATAACCACATAATTTAATAATTAAAGTTTAGCTTTCGAAAAGCGATATTTTTATATTAGTGGAAATAGCAACTCTAAAAAAAAATATTTTTTGTGACACCTAATAAAACTTCAACTTCAATTTAAGAATAATATCATATTTTTTAATAAAATTATTTAGCCGTAATTGTTTAAATTAACAGAATGTTCTTAGTATTATCAAAATGTGCATGGACTAAACAGCAAAACGAATGAATTTTATATCGCATATAGTGACAGTGAATATGATATAGTGACCATCACTGAATCATGGCTAACAAATAATATTAATTCAGAGGAATTATTCAACAGTGACTACGTTGTTGTACGAAAGGACCGCAACCCTCCCGGCTTAATATCTTCCCATTGATTGACTGTTGCGGAATTATTTGTACATTTAAAAATTCTAAATTTCATGTCATATTAATATATATTCCAAATGATATTAACGTGGATTACATCGATAATTTTTATGATGTTTTGTCTTCCTGCATTAATGATGATAATATAATTATTATTGGGGACTTTACAGCTCCCAACTTTACTAACAATGTATTAGATAATAAAACTACATTAATTCAATCGTTTATGTCATTCAATAATTCAACTCAAATTAACGGGGTACTTAATTCAAACGATAAACTATTAGACTTGTGTTTAACAAATATTGAAACAAATAATACAACTAGGGAGTCTAGTCCCTTTGTTAAAGAAGATATTTATCATCCTTCCCTTAATGTTAACTTTAATATTTTAACCACAAGTCGCAATCATTCAGAATTTAATAATTTCAACAAAATATTTAATTTTAAAAAAGCCAACTTTCCAGAATTATACAAGGAACTAGCAAGTATAAACTGGAATTTCTTATCAGATTTTAATTATGTTGATATTGTTTTAGATCAATTTCATAACTCGCTTTATGCAACTTTGAATAAATATGTCCCGATAAAAAAATACCGATATGATAATAGTTCTTATCCATCCGAGTATTGAGCGTTATAAAAGAATTGAACTACAACTCGACTATTCAGAATTTCAAAAAATTAGGAAGCTGACTAAACAGAGTATACGTGACGATTATAAAACATTTCTTTGTAATTCAGAACAAAATATAATTAATTAAGTTATAGACCAATCACCCTTCTCCCTGCAATAGGTAAACTATTCGAATCCCTTTTAAAAGAAAAAATCCTAAAATCCCATAGCACATGTATTCCCGATTACCAATTTGGCTTCCTTCCTCAAAAATCAACTACACTTCCACTTACCATCCTTACTTCCAATATCCAAACTAAGCACTAAGGTCACAAGTCCGCTATTGCTTTTCTCGACATCAAAAAAGCGTTTGACTCAGTGTGGCATCGAGGTCTGCTTTATAAATGTTTCCTCTTAAATATTCCCAAGCATCTTATCATTCTAATCCATGAATTCCTTACCAATCGATCCTGTCAAGTAAAAATCCGACAAGCACTTTCCCCACCATTTTACCTTGAGCAAGGTGTTCCACAAGGATCCCCACTCTCCCCGTTACTTTACAATCTATACTCCTACGATATATTTAATCCCAATCCTACACACTTTAATCCTACCATATATCCACTCCTTTTTGCAGATGATACTGCCTTAATTGCACATGCCGAAACCCTTTCCTCTGCGATCAACGCATTTCAAACATCCCTCCAATCAGTACAAAATTGGTCCTCTAAATGGCGTATACAACTTAACTCCAATAAAACCAAACTTCTCCTCCCTTTCCATAAAATTTCTCCAACATCTCCTAAAATCAAAATCCATCAGACCGAAATATCCCTATCCCATGCATGTAAATATCTCGGAATCCTATTTGACTCAAAACTTTCCTTTAAACCTCATGTCCAATCACTCAAAGCCAAAGTCAAAACTAGGGCCCGGCATTTTAGGGCGCTAACATACAAAAACCAAGGCATTTCGACCAAGACCGCCGTTAGTATTTATAAATCAATTTGCCGGCCTCTATTAGACTATGGCTCAATCCTTTTTACCCAATGCCGTCCCTCTACCCTACATCATATCCAAGTAGCCGAAAGATCCTCACTCCGAACTCTTACCAAAATAAGACACCCCAACAATCCTCTCCATAATCCATCCAATGAATTGTTATACGAATCCACAGAAATCACTCCCATCATACAACGTACACTAGCCATTAGTGAAAAATTCGCAACAAAACCCTTTAACGTATCCCTTATCAATAAATTCTGTATCCCTCGAAATCCCAATATTCCTCCAAAATACAAACATCCAACCAGCACAATACATGAATTCAATAGCTCGCATCATTTGGACAGTTCACTTAACTAGCATCAAAATTTTACTTCTTAATATCTTTTTCTGACAGGGCAGAAAGACCTATGGTCGATAGCCCAGACAGTGACGTACTAACCGTAATAAGCTAGAACAAAATGTATCAACAAAATTCTATGTAAGTTCCTGTAATAAAGATGTTGTATATATATAATTAATGATCCAAAAAGCTTTTGGAATTTCGTAAACTTAAAAAGGAGTTCATACTCAATCCCAAACATATTAAGAAATAATGATGATTTATTCCCTACTCCTCAAGATATGGCAGATGGTTTTGCACTAAATTTTAGTTCGGTTTATGAAGATAATAAACAATGTACTTTAGATAATACACAAAATTCTTATTACAGTTCTAGTTGTACCCTTAATTATATCACAGTTCAACAAGTTAAACATATGTTAAAAAAGTTTAAAAATAATTTCGTCTCTGGATTTTATCAGATTCCTAGTTTTCTTGTCAAAGATTGTGCTGAAATATTCGCGGAACCGATATCTGTTATCCTTAATATGTCGTTGCGTACTTGTAGTTTCCCATTACTATGGAAAATGTGTCGTGTAATTCCCGTATTTAAAAGTGGTGGTCGGGGTGATATAAAAAATTACAGACTAATTAGTATCCTGTCTAACTTGTCAAAGGCTTTTGAAATGTGTATATACAGTCAACTGTATTACCAAGTACAACCATTCTTATCTCCAAATCAGCATGGATTTATGGAAAAAAAATCGACAGTTAGTAATCTACTAACAGTTACTCAATTTATAAGCGATAAAATGGACAAACTTTACAAGTTGATGTTATATACACCGATCTGTCTAAGGTGTTTGACAAGGTAAATCATAGTATAATGTTAAATCAATTGTCGAATTTTGGGTTCAATAATAGTCTTATTAACTTCTTTTCTAGCTATTTAAATATTTGCCGTGTATGTGTAATTCTAGTAATGGGCAAGATCGATCATCTGAAGGATCGATCGAAAAGATCGAGCGGATCAAAAAGATCGAGCCGATCGGAAAGATCGAGTTAATAATGTAAATAATATAAAAACAAAAATCCGTCATGGAATATCACTCAATTAGAAAACTACGCTGTGAAACGTATCTGTAAAATCACAACCCCTCTCAAAAATCACCCCTCTGAAAAACCGTCGCTGTAAAATTATTTTGAATAATAATGCTGAATGTTAAATACATCTTAAAAATATAAAGAAATCGGCAAGGCCGCAAAAATATGGACGTTGACAGATTCATCAATTTACACTCACTCAACGAAAGTGAATTACGAAGGAATTAAGAAGACGGCTTTTATTATATTAATTACTAGAAGAAATAACATATTGAATTCGTTATTTTCTACATATTACATACTGTATTTCTTTTTGTTAAATTATAAGTATATTTAGTAAATAAATAGCTATTATAACATGAATTAACCTAAATCTTTATTAAAAATTAATACTACTTAGCCACAGTTATTAAATAACGTTAAAAATAACTAGTTACTTCTTAGTATAACTGTTTATCTGACCTCTACGGTCGAGTTATATTTTTAAGTAAGTACTATTTTGTTCATGAAATTAAATAATTACTAATTTGTTGAATTTAAATAACAGTTGTGTATTAAATAGTTTATTACTGGACAGTACTTAAATTAATAATAATAAAAAGTATTTTTTAATTATATTAAATTAAAAATTAGAATTAGTAACATTATCTTTTAGGATAAGTAACTATGAAAATTATGATACATCTGGGATAATTTTCAAATATTTACTTTCATTATCGTGAAAGATTAACCGTTGCTCGCTCTTATGGCCTAATAAAGGTTGTCTCACTTTGCATAAAAGAGAATAATTTAAAGAAATAGTGTGATTCAATGATCGATTTTTCCTAGGCCGATCCACTCCGAAAAGATCGAGGTGTCGAAAATATCATACCGATCAAGTGGTTTGAAATGATCGAGCCGATCAGAAAGATCGAGACGATCGGAAAGATCGAGCCGATCGAAAAGATCGAGCTGCTCGAAAGATCGATCCGATCGAAAAGATCGAGCCGCTCAAAAAGATCGAGCCGCTCGAAAAGATCGATCCGATCGAAAAGATCGATCCAATCGAAAAGAAGATCGAGCCAATCAAAAAGATCGAGCGGCTCGATCACTTGCAAGGATCGAGCAGTCGATCTTTTTTGATCGATCTTGCCCATCACTACTAAGTATGCTATACCGATAACATGTTTTGTTAGTTAGATTTTTAATGATTGTCGATTGGGAAACCATTTTATGCAATGTTTTCAATCGTGTCTAATTCTAGAGTTAGGGCGCTTTGTGAAGCGCTACTAACGCGCCACTAACGCACCATAGAAGCGCGTAGAAGCGCTAGAGACTAACGTTACGAACAGCATACTATTCGCTCATACTCTCTCCAAGAATCGTCTTGAAAGTTGTGTTAGTTTATATTACGTTAGTATATATTAGCCAGGGAGGCTGGAACCGAGCGGGAGGATGTTGGCGGCGTCGCGCAATCGGGACCATCATGGAGCCTGGTAGCAAGGGGAAGAAAACCGGGGAAAACCGGGACACTCGGGGTCAAGGGGACGGCAATGGCAGAGGCCGAGAAGGGGAAGGAGGAACACTAGAGGACCAGGAATAGACCCAGAAGAATTATGGTGGAGACGGCGGGTAGCTCGTACAGGGAGGTGCTAGGTAGGCTCAAGAGGGGCTTGAACGAGGGACCTACCCCAGAAGCGGTACTTTCGGCGAAGAAGAGCCTCGCGGGGAACCTGGTGGTAGAGATAGCAAGGGGTGTGAGCAGCGAGGAGGTAGTAAGAAGCTTCAATGACATAGTGGGAGAGGGCAAAGCGAGGATCACGAGGGGCAGCAGACTTAAGGCGGAGGTGAAGTTCCTCGATGAGGACTCGTCAAGGGAAGAGATTATCCAGGTGATAGAGAAGGCTACCGATAGGAAAGGAGAGGTCGATGTGGTATGGATAAGGAACTACCGCAGAGACCTAAGGATAGCGCTTGTGGAAGGCCCCAGAGATAGGGTGGTCGATGTAGATCCAGGGAAGGGCCGTGAGGCCGCCGCAATGCCGGAAGTGCCGCTCTTACGGGCACTCAGTGGGGGCATGTACAGGAAAGGACAGGAGCAAGGCCTGTAGGAAATGCGGGAAGGATGGGCACATGGAGGCGGGATGCAGGGAGGAAAAGCCCTGCTGCGGGCCTTACAAGGACGCGGGAAATACGGCCGATCATTTCACAGGAAGCTCCCATTGCCACGTCTACAAACAGGCATTGCAGAGGGGGGCGGAACAACCCAGAGAAACGCAGGCGGAGGGAGAAACTGGTAAAGCATGACGGGCGGGGAGGTCGGGCGCCAGCAGGAAGGGAGGGAGCGGGCAACAGGAGGCGCGAAAGAGCCTCAAGTTTGTCCAGGCCAATCTCAACAGATGTCACGCGGCGCACGACCTCCTGGAGGTTAACATCATAGAGCAAGGTATAGAGGTAGTTATGGTAAGCGAGCCAAATGACTCTAGAATGGGCTCTGGATGGTACAGGGACTCGAAGGAGGGGGACGTGACGATACGGCTGGGAGTTGAAAGCGGCCGGGCGGCTACGGCCTCTGGCAGTCCCAGAAAAGGAATAGTATGGGTCAAGACAGCGGGTATGGTGGTCGTAGCGTGCTACGCACCACCTAACAAAACTCTGGGGGAGTTTGTAGAGTGGCTAGACGACCTGGCAAACTGCGTGGGCAGGGCGGGCGACCTCGTGCGGGTAGGAGGAGACATCAATGCGAAGGCATACCAGTGGGGAGAAGAGAGAGCGGACAGGAGGGGTGAAGTGCTCCTTGAAACGATGGCGAGGCTGGACCTGGAGGTGGCCAATGAAGAACGGGAACCGACCTTCGTGCGGAGGAATGCAAGTTCCATCATCGATATTACCATGGCAACACCGGAGATGTTAAGCCGCTAAGCGGCTGGAGGGTGGAAAAGGAAAAGGGGAGCCACAGTGACCATCGGCATATCTCCTTCGAAATTGCAGCGAGCGCGGTGGCGATGCCTCAGATAAAAACAAATGAGGTCAGGTGGAATATAGAGAAGCTCGATGAAGGCAAGCTGCAGAGATGTATGAGGGGTAGGAGGAGGCAAAACAGGGGTGCAGAGGAGGCTGTGGGGGAATTCTACCGCAGACTGAGACACGCCTGCGATGTAGCGATCCCCCAAAAAAGAAAAGGAGGGAGAGGAAAGGCTGTATACTGGTGGTGCAATGAGGTGGCCTTAGCCAGGGATCGGGCGAACGCAGCTGTTCTCCAGGGCAGAGGTGGAGGCGGCGGCACTGCCGAGCCGTAAAGCGCCAGGACCGGGGGGATCCCTAACGAGGCTATTAAAGTAGCAGTAAGGGACGACTCGCAAGAGCTGACGGACGCATTTAACTCTTGCCTCAGGGAAGGGTTTTTTCCGTGCAGATACAAGAGAGCGAGGTTGGTGCTCCTGCCGAAGAAGGGCAAGCCGGAAAGTGACCCCGGAACGTATCGTCCGGTGTGTCTGATAGACGGGGAGGGAAAGGCTCTGGAACGACTGTTGGCGGACAGAATCAAGGTTGTGCTGAAAGAGAAGGGAGGGCTGGCAAGGAGGCAATTCGGCTTCACCAAAGGCAAATCCACGGTGGACGCGATTGTGGAAGTGCGAAGAATAGCGGACGCAGCTAACAATGGACCGTTGAGAGGGAGGAAGCACTGCCTCGCGATAGCGCTGGACGTTAGAAACGCGTTTAACTCCATCCCGTGGGCGGTGATACTGAAGGCGCTGGAAAGGAAAAAAGTCCCACCGTACCTGCTTCAGATGGTTAGAAGCTATCTGGAGGGGAGGAAGCGGCTGTTCGAGGGGGACGGAGGCAGTCTAGAGGAGATGGGGATGACCCGGGGTGTTCCGCAGGGGTCGGTGTTAGGGCCGTTGCTGTGGAACATAGCATATG
>OZ018399.1:32852237-32959312 GCA_963969525.1 Ontholestes murinus | reverse complement strand
TGTCTGAAAAACATTTTAGACAATTTAGTTGGTTAATGTTTTCTAAACATATAAACGGAATCTTTTGCAAATATTGCTTCTTTTTTGCAAAATTTGGTGGATTGCACCAACAAGTACCATTGCAAAAATTAGTATCTCAGCCAGTATCCCAATATTCGAAATTATCAGGTAAAGATGGTGTTTTGATAAGTCATGAAAATACAAAGTACCATAAAAATTCAATTGTTTATGCAGAAAATTTTATAAAATCATTCAATAACCCATCACAAGATACAAGAAATAAATTAAATATTAAAAGACTTCGACAAATTGAAGAAAATAGAAATAGATTAAAACCAATAATTGAAAGTATAATTTTTATGGGGAGACAAAATATTCCCTTACAAGGTCATCATGACGCTGCTTCTCTCTTAAATACAAAATCCATTACAAACGAGGGTAATTTTCGTGAAATTTTACGTTTTTGAATTGCAGCTGGCGACATAACTTTAAAAAATCATTTGGAAAATAGCCAAGCAAATGCCGCCTACATAAGTAATACAACTCAAAATGAGTTAATTGCTTTATGTGGAGAAGAAGTTAAAAAGAGTATTTTAACACAGTTTAAGAAAGCAACATATTTCAGCATAATGTTCGACGAAACCACTGATATTAGACATATGTCACAAATGGCTCTTATAATACGATATATCAAATCTGATTCCTCGGAAATTAATGAAAATTTTGTTGAATTTATTGATTGTCCTAATGTTAATTATAATGATGTTACTTATGAGCCTATACTTAGTGGGGATATTTTGGCAAATACAGTTTTAAAAATTTTGCAAAAACATGATTTGAGTTTTAAAAATTTTATCGGAATTGGAGCAGATGGATGTTCCGTTATGATGGGAGAATTGAAGGGTGCTGTCTCTATATTGCAGTCAACGTTGTGCAACGCCTTTAGGACACCATGTTTCAACCATGCTCTTAATTTGTCCATATCAAAATGTATGCATGTACAGGCTATTCGTAATGCCATTGGTACCATTAAAGAAGTCATTTCAATTTTTAATGCCTCGTCCAAGAGACACCATGTGATAAAAGCTGTGAATAATTCATCCTTAATTAGTTTATGTGATACTAAATGGTCCGAACGACATGATTCTTTAACAAAATTTAAAACTTGCGTTTTAAACATTGTGGAGTCATTAGAATTAATCTCCCAATGGGAAGATAGAGAATCTTCTAATAAAGCTGAATTGCTAAAGAATTCGATTTGTACCCCAATATTCACAGTTACGCTATGCTCTTTGTCCGATATTTTTAGCAATATGGTAACTTTGAGTAGGTTATTACAAACAAAATCAATGGACAAATCTTACGCTAATAACTGGATAAATAGTACTATTGATGTTTTATCAAATTAGAGAAAAAATGCTGCCACCTCATTTAAAACAATTTATAATGATGCAGTAAATATTTTAAACGAATTACAAATTGAAATGACGAAACCTCGAATTACCAAATATCAGAGAAACAGACCAAACGTGGATCAACCTATTACAGAGGATTATTATCAAATTAATATATATTTACCTCTTCTGGATAATATTATTGCGAATCTGCAATACAGATTTAATAAAGACACTATGAATTTGTTTAATTTTAACACAATAATACCTAGTGTTGAAAGAATTGAAAATGCATTACATGCATACAGAGAATGTGACGCCAATATTTATCCAATATTAAAAATAATTTTACAAATATTATGTACTCTGCCCGTTAGTGTTGCTTCTGCAGAAAGAAGTTTTTCTGCACTGAAAAGATTGAAATCGTGGCTGCGAGCCACTATGTCTCAAGAAAGACTTACCGGATTAGCTCTATTAAATATTCATAGGCATATTGATATTAATATTGACAAAATTATTAACAAGTTTGTTGTAAAACAAAGAAAAGTAGATTTCATTATTTAAGAAATATTATAAATCGTTTTTTAAAGAAATATAGTTATAAAAGTCTGTTATTTTATTATGTTTTTATGTCCTATATTTATTTCGGATGTGATATTATTTGTTTTTTATTTAAAATAAATAGAATTTTATTTTATTATTATATAATAGTAATTTTTATAAAAATGTTTTGATATTTATGGAATTAAAAAAATAATATAAAGTTTTTTTTCTTGTTTTTCTTTTGTGGATTATTTTTGGGTTATAGTTATTATTTGTGTTAATGTCTTCTAAATTGAGGTTCAAATAAAATTCTTAATACTCGACGGACCGTTTAAAATATATATTGAATACAGTAAAATATGTATAATATCGACAAATTGAAGTGAACAGTTTAACAGGTTGTTGTCGTCTCTTCGTTTTTTCTCCTCTCCTGAACGTCCAAGGGTGCGGGGGTGGAGTAAGGAAGACGCACTAATTGGTTGCAATTTTCTCCCATCTTCCACCACTCTGCGTTGTTGCCAAACTGCAACTTGCAATGACCGGGGTGCACTGGAAGGTCTCCTTCTGCTAACCAAATGTCCAAAATCCCGCTCTATTGTTTAAAAAGGAACATCTTTCAGCTTGTCCTCTGATGGTCGACGCAAATACGCAAAACTGCTTATTACCGCAATATCTAAACGCACACTTTCACAAAAACAGAATAATTTTTTTATGGCCGCTTTGTCACTGTTAGCTCTGGATGGTGGACGTAAGAACGGCGAGGTTTATCAATTAATAAAACTGATAGTCGTTTCAACACTTTGTATATTTAACTCAACTTTGACTCAATTTACAATTTTGAGATGTTATCTCGACAACGTTTAATGAGAGAGTGTCTTGTGTGTGCCCTCAAGCAGCCTCTTGCAGTACCCGACCACCCCTTCTTACCCTTGGGATGGGGTGGTTTATGGCGGGAGGTGGTCAACGCAGTAACATGCCGCCCCCCTTGAAACGACTGGCATGAAGACACACGAAATTCGATAAAAAATAAAATAAAATACATGTACACAACAAAATTATAACCTAAATCAAATTAAAAAGAACAAACCATTCGACACTATACAAATATATACAAGTAAAAATTAATAAAAACATTAAAAAAGCAAATACACAGAATTATCAAATTAATAAGTTTTTAAGAGGGATTATTTTCAATACGTAGTACACAGACACGAGTAATTGCCCGTTTAAATTCGCCCAAATTGGTACGCACTGTCACTACACGCACTAATCCATCTTCACCAGGGTGAGTTCGCACAACTCGGCCAGCAATCCAACGCATTGGTGGAATATTTTCATCCCGCAGGATGACTAGATCTCCGATTTCAACACTTTTATTATCGGGATATCTCCATTTATTTCTGCTCTGCAGTTGGCTAAGGTACTCCAAAGACCACCTCTTCCAAAAATGCTTCTGCATGTACTGCAAATGCTCCCATCTAGTAAGCCGGCTTGTCGCCACATCGAGGAATTCCTCACACGGCAGCGCCCTAAGTGCATCACCAATTAAAAAATGGCCAGGGGTCAGAAAGGATAAGTCATTGGGGTCAGGTGAAATTGGAGTTAAGGGACGAGAATTTAAAATTGCTTCAATTTGCGCAAATAACGTGTACAACTCTTCGAAATTTAATTTTGATTGACCGACTACCCGATTGAGATGATGTTTAATACTCTTTACTGCCGCCTTCCATAATCCACCAAAATGCGGCGACCTTGGTGGATTAAAATGCCAATTGATGCCGTCGCTGCTAAATTCTCGAATTAAGTTATTTTGATTCTCGAAGTTAATAAAGAAATCGCGTAACATCCGCAATTCATTATTCGCACCAACAAAATTAGTGGCATTGTCTGAATATATATTTAAGCATTTGCCACGGCGGGCTATATAACGGCGCATTGCAGCCAAAAATGATTACGTTGTTAGGTCGCTAACTACTTCTATATGTACAGCCTTGGTAGAAAAACAAACGAACACAGCGCCATACGCCTTGTTAGTTTTTATCTTTCGCACCCCTTATTTTATCATAAACGGTCCACATAAGTCCACACCACAATTTTATAAATGGTCTGGCTACCTTAACCCGTGGTGCAGGTAGATTTCCCATTAATTGACCTTTAATGAGTGGTTTATGTTTGAAACAAGTAACACACTTGTGAATCACTCTTTTTACATTATTTTTTAATGATAATGGCCAATAATTTTGTCTAATAATTGCCATTGTTGTTTGAACCCCAGCGTGCAAGTTTTTGATATGCACATCTCTTATAAACAAATCGGTTAAAGGGTGATTGCCTGGCAAAACAATAGGGTGCTTTTGTTCAAATTCAACATTTGCTGGTCTCAAACGTCCACCAACTCTTATTAATTTGTCCTCCAAGAATGGATTCAACTCTTCTAATTTTGAAGATTTGTTCAATTTATTTTGTTTAATTTCCCTATATTCTTGCGAGAATGCCTCAGCTTGAACTAATCTTAATAGTGACTCGTTTGCAATTTTGATTTCTTCAACACTCAGCTCATTAGTTTTTCTATTTTCTACGTTTTTACAATTTTTACAAAATCTATAGCAATACGCAACTACTCTTACTAGTTTATTTAAATTTGAATATTTCCTGTACGCCCCTTGCGTACAATAGCACAAACTGCGACGGGTGCCCTTTTTTCAGGTAGTTGTTCATAGTCTATTGACTCTACATTTTTATTATATTGCCCTTCAATTAGCCAAGGGGGACCTGACCACCACAAATTTAAATTAGTTAATGCATCACCTGATACACCGCGTGAAACTAAATTGGCCGGATTTTCTGATGTTTTAATATGTGCCCAGTTATCTATATTTGTTAGCTCTCTAATTTCGGAAACACGATTAGCTACAAATGTTTTCCACAATGATTGAGTGGACCGGATCCAACCCAGAACAATAGTCGAATCGGTATAAAAGTATGTTGCATTAATATTAATACTTAAACTATTTTTAACTATATTATACAAATTGGCTAACAATAATGCTCCGCATAGTTGATCGGAGCAACTCTTGACTTTGCACACAAAAGCTGTGAGGTGTACGCTCTCTCGCTAGCGTCGGAAAAACCATGTAACTCTACTTTATACCTTTGTTCGCTAGTAATAATGGTACGATTAATCTTCAAACATTTAATTGATTTAATCGTATGTTCAAAATGTGCCCACTGTTCAGCCATTACGTATGAGATTTTCTCGTCCCAACCCAACTTTTCCTTCCATAATTCTTGCATAAAAATTTTAGGGTCAAAAATCTGTGCAATAAATGAAAGGATTTGGCGCTTTGTTATTTTTACCTTATTCTTTCCCGTGGGAACATTAAACAATACACGATCATTTATTGAGTCCCATATCAATCCCAAAGTTTTATTATTTTCATGTTTGTTTAAAAACACTGTACTAGAATTACTTTGACTAATGTTTAATAAGAGTTTAGGATGGTTGGAATTCCACTTATTTAACTGAAAACCGCCCCCCTTGAACACATTGATTATATTATCCCTGACGGTAATCGCCTCTGATTCATTATCAAACCCGGTGAGTAAATCATCAACATAAAAATCCCTCTTAATTCTACAGGCTTCTTCAGGAAAAATATCAATGTTTTCATTCGCTGTTTTAACTAAACACCGCGTAGCTAAAAATGCGACAGGAGCAGTTCCATAAGTAACGGTTTTTAACCTATATGTTTTAAGAGGTTGCGTTGGATTATCACGCCAAATAATTTTTTGAAAATCTGTACATTTTTGTGATATCCGCGGCTAGAACAAAACGGCTGGTTCGAAAGCTCAATAAAATTGAAAATAGGTCTTCTTGGATGCAAGGCCCTGTCATTAAAACATCATTCAACGACAAACTGGAACTTGTTTTTGCCGATCCGTCAAACACCACCCTCAATTTAGTAGTTACACTTTCGGCCTTGTGCACCCCATGGTGCGGTAAATAAAAACCCGCTTCGTTCTGCCCTCTTAAGTGTTTCACTTCGGCCATGTGTCCCATGTCAATGTATTCATTGATGAAGGCCATATAGCTTTCTCTGAACTTGCTGTTGACAATGAATCTTTTTTCTAAATTAAGAAACCGTTTTATTGCCGTTTTCTTTGAATTTCCAAGTGACAACCCATCCCCGTACTTGAATGGTAGAGTTACAATAAATTTGTTATCTTGACCTTTTTTTAGCGTATTTACAAAATTCGTTTCACAAAATTCGTCTTCAACCGATCGGGGTATTGTTGGCTGTTCCCAAAATCGTTGTAAGTCAAAATCGACTGTCCGACTAAGGTTACAAAATCCCATTGGCAATGCATTGTTACCATCCATTACCAACCAACCCAATTTCGATTTAATTAAAATCGGCTGATATTTTTCGCGTTTGATTTGTTTATTGCCAATTAGTACTGCAAAAACGTGAGCCCCTAATAATACATCGATGCCACCGGGCATATCAAAATTTCTATCAGCCAATCTTAATCCCTTAGGTATTTTCAACTTATTTTTATCGATCGCTTAACTGGACATTTTTTCAGTTATTTTAGGAACAATATAACAGTCCACTATGTCGTCATAATGGTCCGTGCAGAATTTGAATGTGAGTTTAATTTTATTTCTCGATTGTGTTTCAATTTCATCTACCCCTTTTATTTGAATGAATCCCTCCTCTACATTTAAATTTAATAATTAATATTGAGAGTAATAAATCTCTATGAGCATTACTGCACTAATGTTTTACATAATAATGTAAAAACTCCAGCTAACAGTTAAAACAACTACTCCACGTACTAAAGCACCGCCAGGCATTGAATGATATAACTGTTAGCTGTCGTTACATGTCTAAAATAATATTTAGCACTATGTAACAATTTTGTGGTGTAGAAATTTTAATATTTCATTTGTATATTTAAATTTAACCTTTCAACCATTTCTGCTGTTATTAAATTCAATTGGGAACCTGAATCTAACAGTACTCTTCCCTTTTCCGTTTGACCACTTAGAGCTAATAAATTTACTACTGCGGTCGGCAATAAAACTTTTCCTGAATTGCTACCGACAAGTGCCGTACTTGTACCGAAGAAGTACCGGTGGTTGAAAATTTATGTAATAAAGTGTGGTGCCTCTTTTGGCACACTTCACACGGAACCGCGTTACAACTATAAAATTTATGGTTGCCTTTTTTCAGGCACACAAAACATAATTTATTTGACCGGACAATATTTTGCCTACCATCAACGGTTGCATTTTTCAAAACATTGCATTTTGTTATCAAATGCATGCCTTTACAAACACAACACTGTTTACTATCCATTACTAATGCCTTATTCTGTGCACCAACAGAACTATGTTTGAATGTATCTAACGAATTACATTTGACCGTAATAAATTCGCAAAGTTCCTTTGTTGTGGGCCGTTGTCCGTCTTTCTTTTGTGTTCTATCGAAGTCAATCGCGGTTTCCCTATCAATTTTGGATTTAATTAAACAATTTATAAGCGGATCCCAATTAGCAGTTTCTACTCCTAATGCATTTAATGCTCGAGTATGTTTTGCTACAGCGCGAACAATTTGTCGTACGGATGCTACCGATTCATCCGCCGTAACAAGGTCTTTTATTAATTTGATCATTTGGTGGTCTACTAAATACTTGTCGATTAGTTGGAAGTGGACGCGGATTTTGGTGGCGAAAATTTAATTGAACATGTTGACTAGGGAATTGTCGAAATTGAGAATTAAAGTTTTGTGAATTGAAACTTTGTCCATAATAATAATTGCGACCGTTGCTATGTGGTAATTCATGATAAACACTAAAATAAAACAAAAAATTTATTTTAGTGGTAAAAACATAGTAAGTGTTTTATTTTAGTGTTTTTAAACTTTGTCTATTAATACTTTGATTAGGCCTTTGAAAATTATGCATAATATTTAAATTTGAATTTGAAGAATTTTGTCCATCTAATGTATTTTGAAAATTAATTTCTTCTATAACAAAATTAATAGCTTCTTCTAAAGTAGCTGATAATACTCTGCATATTTCCGCGCACACCTCGTAGATATGTTTTTAATGCGAGCTCATCGTAACTTGCTAAATGCACACGTTTTGCGGCGTCGGACATTTCTATGACGGGCAAAGAATTTATTTTACTTGGAAGTTTACTCCTCAAAATTTGCAATCTTTCACCAAAATCTAGCTTTCATTTTTTACAGGTTTTAAATTAATTAATTGTTGTACAATCGTAATTTCTTAAATCACCAAACCGTTGGCGAAGATGGTCCCTAATTTCGGGCCAAGTGTTTAATTCTGTACGCGATCCTACTGTAATCAAAGCCCTATCTCTCAATTGTCCTATAATAGCATTAATTAAATATGTATTAATTTGTTCGTTATTAAAGGGTCTAAACACAGCTAAATCGGCCTCACATCGTGTTATAAAAATGTTTGGTGAGATAACGGTGCAGTAATGCTCAGGAAAATAATTATTTTTCATTTAAAAATTTCATTTCTAACAATCTGCATCGGTAAATTAATTTTATTTAATTTATACATTTAAATGCCGAGAGCAGGCCTTTTTATTTGTGCTGATATCGTTTTTTAGACGCGTCACGAGATTCTAATACCAACGGAAATGTTTCGATTTTATTAAATCGAATCATTCTCGTGCGGGCCTTCCACTTGGAAGGACCCACGCCGTAAGGACATAGTACTGATGACGAGCTGTGATACAGCGAAACACGTGTCCAGGGATTGCCATTCTTAATAATTTTGTGATGTGCCTAAACGATAACAACACAAAAAACGTCGTACTGTACTTAATGTGATTTAAGTCATGTGACGGCAGCTAATAGTTATATCATTCAATGCCTGGCGGTGTATTAGTACGAGGAGTAGTTGTTTTAACTATTAGCTGTTATGTCTTGCATATGTTTTGTGAGATAGCGGTGTAGTAATGCTCAGGAAAATAATTATTTTTCACTTAAAAATTTCATTTCTAACAATCTGCATCGGTAAATTAATTTTATTTAATTTATACATGATTTAACCCAATATATCTATATCCAAAAGTTTACGGTTTAGCTAGAATTTGTCTTCAAAGTTCCAAAAATTTTTATTTCTTTTGTTTATAACAAGTGAACGCTTTATTCGATTTGAATGAAATTTATTATTAATAACTAACATAACATAATACATCATTTCAGTTATTATGGCCATTAGTGATTGACAGGAAGTATCAAAAACAGTAGTACCACCACTTAAAAACTAAAATATTTTTTTATTGGTGCATCCAATACAAACTAAAAAAAATACTGCTTGAAAGAGCATTTAATCTAAAAACGAATTATTTTCCTAGTGATATTGTTACCTGATTAGAAAAATTGTTGAGTTGATTTTGTGATTTTGTTGGATGTTGACAAAAATATTTTGTTTAATTAGTCGCAGTCAGATATTTTGTGGAATTCATCGTGTTTGATTGTTTGGTTGAAAACTGTTTGTAATTAATTTGTTGTTTTTTCGTCAAACTGTGAATTGATATGGCTTCTGTTGTTAACTTTTTTATGCTAGTCATCTTCTAGTTCATGAAGTTAATTATGAGTTACGCATCCGAGATTTAGTTACACGCTGCGATGAACTTACAAAACGCAAGGCCCTTAAGAAATGTTTTAAGTTCAAGATCGAGGAATTGAATATGAACTGGTGAATTTCGATACAAACGAAGAAAAGACGGAAATTAATCGCAGTTTAGAAAGTATCAAAGAAGCAATTAATAATTTTCTCTCTCTTGATTCTGGTGATGTTGTCGCTAAGTTGTATAGTCGTTTTGCTTATTTGGAAGGTGGTGTTAAGAGATTACCTGATAAATAATGTTATAAACCCTTCGCAATGGTTAAGCTTTTGGCTTTAGAACGGAAACTGGATGAAAAAACAAGCAACGTTATTTCAGGGGCACATCCCGCGTTTACCTTTTACTTCTACTTCAACGTGTTTTACCTCTCCAGCTGCTTCTACAAATACTTTAGTGTTCATTAAAACCACCCCAGTTCATAAGTGGGATTTGAGCTTCGATGGTGGTGCAGATAAATTACTCGATTTTCTAGAAAGAGTGCGGGAATTGCAGGTTTCCAGAAACGTGTCAAAGGAGCTTTTGTTTACTTCTGTTACCGATTTATTCACAGGCGCAGCATTAGTTTTGGCAGTGCTATTACAGGTTGGGACGATTTAGTTGCAACACTTAAGACTTAACACTTAAAGAAATACTGACACAGTATAGGGTTTCTGAATGTTTTTAATATTGTACTACAACAATGTTTCACCACACAGTGGCGTCATCACTGTGTCAGTATTTCTTTAAGTGTTATTATGGAGTTTCGACAAGTAACAGCCCCACCAATCCAATACTTAAGACTTATTTCTTGCCTCACGATGCTGAAGATGTCTTATGGGAAGAAATTAGTTCTAGAAAACTGGGTTCGATGGAAAAGGTTATCATTTTTGTTGCAACCTTAGAAGGTTTATTTAGGAGACTGAACACGCCGCCCTCTGTTGAAACGAAGGTCAAGATTATAAAGAAGAATTTGCTACCGTTTTACCACCCGCATTTGTCTCTTCTCGACATCACATCTGTTGAAAAACTTTGTGAAGTCTGCCGTCGGTTGGAAAATACATTGCCACCTCCTTAGCCAGCAGCTGCTCCTACTGTTCCTGCTGCTGTTAATCACATTTCTGCCATCGATAAACCTCCTGTGAGGCAAGTTGCATGTTTTAACTGTAGAAATGTTGGCCATATCTCATCTAGCTGTCCGGAAGAGAGAAGAATATTTTGTTTTGGATGTGGTGCTCCTGATGTAATTCGTTCGAGTTGTGGTAATTGTTCGAGAAACGGAGGAAGAAGAGTGCCACTGGCCGACGCTTCTCCAGCAGTTCCAAGACCGGGTTCCCAGTAGAAAAAGCTGAATGGAGTAAATGGTTAAAATTTGTTCCAGATTTTTGTAAGAAAACACGTGTTAAAGTAAGTGATGTAACGTTTTGGCCGAAATCTCATGAAGTTCTACCAATTTGGGCAAAATAGTTCTAGTTATAGATGGCCTTTTATCAATATTTCTATGTTTAATTTTTCAGTGACCGCGTTGTTAGATTCAGGTGCTAGTGTTTCGGTTCTAGGTGGTCCCAGAGTTAAATTTATTGAGTTCTATCGAAATTCATAGAAGTTCGTTGAAAAGTTTGAATACTGCTGATGGTGCCACACAAACAGTTCATGGATACGTTAATCTTCCGTTACGTCTAGACGGTATAGTACGAATGATGAAGGTAACTGCAGTCCCTTCGATTTCTCACTTTTTGATTCTTGGTGTTGATTTTTGCAGGCTGTTTGGATTAAGTTTAGATTTTTCGTCAGAGTCTTATGTGTTAGGTAAACAAAATGTATCTGCTGAATTCGTTATGAGTTTAAATGAGTTGAAGGTACCACAGGTTAAAGGACAGGAGGATCTGTCGGAATCCCAACGAAAGTCCTTAGATGAAACTGTTCGCAAGTTCGAAGAGTTGTCATGGAGTTTGGGAACTAGGTTGGGTCGTACTAACAAAACTTGTCATCACAACGATACTGGAGACAATCGCCCAGTCAAGGAAAGGCAGTACCCATTGTCGCCGTATATGTTACAACACCTGTACAAGGAAATCGAAGAGATGGAATCATTAGGAGTCATTCGTAAATCCTCGAGTCCATGGTGTTCGCCCATTTTATTTGTCAGAAAATCCAACGGCGGTCTATAAAAATTCAACAATACAATATGAACCTTGTACATCGAAAAGGAACGTTACATGTAGTTCCCGACGCACTATCTAGAGCACCTGTAGAATCCTGTGTCTTAAATATTCCCGAAGAAAATGTAGTCGCTGATCCCTTGTATGTAAAAATGTGCACTTCGGTAGAGGAAACCCCTGATAAATATTCAGATTGGAGGATAATGGACGGAAGACTTTACAAGCATGTTGTTAAGTTACATGATATTAACACCAATTTTCCTGAATGGAAGACAGTTGTTCCCAAGGCATCAAGAAAGAATGTGATCGAGTCTTGTCACGATATACTCTTCTCGGGACATTTAGGAGTGTATTATTGGCCGTTGATGCGTCAAGGTATGAAGTCTTATGCCTGATCCTGTCAAGCCTGTGGTTCTCAAAAGGACCCTACTTCTGGTCGCCCTGGATTTATGGGAAAACCTAAGAAGATTTCCTTTCCTTTCCAGCTGATAGCCTGTGATATACTTGGACTCCTCCCTCGATCTGCAAATGGCTTTTTATATCTGTTAGTAGTAAAAGATTGGTTCACCAAATTTACCCTCTTAAAACCACTTCGTCAAGCGTCATCACCTGCAATCGTGGACTTTTTAGAGAACAATGTTTGTTTCTTATGTTTGGTGCTCCGCAGATTGTTATGTGTGATAATGGGACAGAACTTACTTCTGCTCGGTTTAAGGCGTTGGCTCAGCAGTATCATGTGAAAATCTGGTACAATGCTAAATATCACCCTCAAGTAAATTTCGTGGAAAGATACAATCGTACTATCGGTGCTACAATAAGGTCATTTGTCAGTGAGTTAGATCATCGTACTTGGGATAGGAAAATTTACAAAATTGTGTTTGGTGTCGTAATAAAGTATTGTCAGATGGAGCTAGACATTTCGCTACTAAACCGTTTTTTAATTTGCTCGTAACACCCCTTTCTGTGATATTTTAGGTTCTTAAATGATCCCTTAAAATTCTCTATAAAGATCTCCAAAGTGCCAATTACTTAACTTCGTCAAAGTTGTGTGTTTTGTGATTTCTACGGTGAACTCACATTGTTATTCACAAGGGTGAATAACCAAGTGATTATGGTGGCCACGTGGCCAATTTATGAATTTTTGTTTGAATCTGTTTGTGTTAAATTATTTTAATCTAGAATAGAATATTATTATTGAATAAAATTAATTGTTGCTAAAATATTGAGTTTTAGGAGTGTGCTAAATCCGACGGTTATTTTGGTAATTGATTTGACTTGGATACGTTCGAAAAGCGATATTTTTATATTAGTGGAAATAGCAACTCTAAAAAAAAATATTTTTTGTGACACCTAATTAAACTTAACTTCAATTTAATAATAATATCATATTTTTTAATAAAATTATTTAGCCGTAATTGTTTAAATTAACAGAATTTTTATTCTATTATCAAAATGTGCATGGACTAAACAGCAAAACGAATGAATTTTATATCGCATCTAGTGACAGTGAATATGATATAGTGACCATCACTGAATCATGGGTAACAAATAATATTAATTCAGAGGAATTATTCAACAGTGACTACGTTTTTGTACGAAAGGACCGCAACTCTTTACTGACTGGTAGGAAGCGTGGAGGAGGTACTCTCGTTGCCTGTAAGCGTAATATATTTTTGTTCAATCCTGCAATAGAAAATAGAACTGTCATACGTTGTTTTGTTGTTAGAAAGTAACAGTTTACATTACGCAAAATGGTTGCTATATAGATTTAGTTTAGTTGAGTTTAGCCCACTCTTGTGTCACTTTCGCCCACTCTTATGTCACTTTCGCTCACGCTTTTATAAATACACATTATTATTACTTACTTGCTTATACACTTATAAATGAAAATTGTCACTTCGAAATAGAATATTGCGCAAAGTTATTAAAAAGGCCATTAAAATAGGCAATTAAAACTTCATCCGTAATGATATTTAAATTGTGAATCTTAAGCCATTCCTGGAATTTTCGATACTCACACATATACCTGCCTTTTGATTTGTCCGTCTCTTCTTCTTCGCTCATTGTAAAATAATATTATATTTTGTTACGGATGTTTGCCGAAACTTTATATATATTATTGAATATCATCTATTATTACAGACAAAAGTGGTACAAGTTACTTAGCGTCGCGACGCTATATGAACGTAGACGATCGTGTTATATTGCCGCTTGTCTTTTTTTGTCGTCGCTCACAGCGGGACACTAGATTATTTTAGTGCGGGCCGGGCACGGCACATCACGCAAGCCGCAACACATTTCTTTTATTTGAACCTACGTTTTAAAATGAATTTTCGGCAGGATTGAACAAAAGGTATTTTTATTCACATTAAAATTTATGGTACAATTATTGAAAATTGGATGTTGTAAATTACAAGAGCCTGGTATAAATATCGTCTTATCAACATGAATATCATTTTGATTGCCAGCCGTTTCTACATCATGTGCATGAACTTCTTCACGTACTACATGTACGTGATTTACCTCGTGTTGGTTGCTTGGCCCAGCATAACTACCACTGATTTTCCTAGCAATCGATATTTTATTAACAATAGATTCTTTTATATAACTTTCAGCTATAGTAGAAGAAAGCCAACCTCCATGACGTTTCAAATTCAGTATATCTGTAGAAGCATTCGCTAAAAGTGTTGCAGATGTACGGCGTAAACAATGTCCCGTATACAATGCGGCATCATTTAGTTTTAAAAATGTTACTATATTTCTTGGAATTTTTGCTAATGTATTAATACCAATTGGCTGCTTCGTGCACCGTCCCTGACGATATGTTAAAAAAAACGTCCTTCTCCAAAACCGGCAGGACGCAGAGCTGCATATTGACGGTACAAATTTATACCATTAAGTCCCTGGTTACCATTTGTGATGACGAATGTACGTGGTTTGTAATTCTTCGTTTTGTTAATGTTAATTATTATCTCAGAACCATTATCTTTAATGTCATTTGTGCGCAGATTTACTAATTCGTCACATCTACATGCACCCATAACTCCCACAACAAGAACAACTTTCATTAACAGGTAGGATTGATTTGGAGCTTCACTTAAAAAATTTTCAATATCCTGCCTTTCAAAAACTTGAGATTTTTTTGGTATGTACCCTCTCAATTTTTGTTTCAAAATGGCAATTAACGTATGAAATCTGCAATATTATATAATTTAATTCAAGCTAGGAACGTTATATTCAATTACTTACTTTCTTATATCGATCTTCTTATTAATGAAAATTGTGGACTTTAACATAGAATATGTGGACCACAAGGAAGATGGCGCAAAGTTGTTAAGAAGGCCATTGAAATACCCAATTAAAATTTCTTCCGTAATAATATTTAAGTTGTGAATTTTAAGCCATTCCTGCAACTTTCGATACTCACACATATATCTGCCTTTGGATTTATCGGGAAGCAGACTGTATGTAGCAGCATTAAATGCGTGCATTATATCTTGCGGTATTTCGTCCTCCATTCCTTCTTCTTTGCTCATTATAAAATGAAATTATATTTTGTTGCGGGTGTTTGTCAAAATTTTATATATATTAATGAATCAATTACGAACAAAAGTTACTTCGCGTCGCCGATTGTGTTGTTTATATGACGTAGTAGACGATCGTGTTTTATTGCCGCTTGTCTTTTTTATCTCAATTGTCGTCGCTCACAGCGGGACACTAGATTATTTTAGTGCGGGCCGTGCACGGCGCATCGAGCAACGCCGACCGCCGTACACTAGATTTTAAAGCGGGCCGGGCACGGCACATCACGCAAAGCCGCGATACATTTCTTTTATTTAAACCTACGTTTTAAAATGAATTTTCGGCAGGATTGAACAAAACGTAATACACCACTCGTGGAGTTACGAATTCGCTCACTTTCATGTCATATTAATATATATTCCACCTGATATTAACGTGGATTACATCGATAATTTTTTTGATTTTTGTCTTCCTGCACTAATGATGATAATATAATTATTATTGGAGACTTTAATGCTCCCAACTTTACTAACAATGTATTAGATAATAAAACTACATTAATTCAATCGTTTATGTCATTCAATAATTAACGGGGTACTTAATTCATACGATAAACTATTAGACTTGTGTTTAACAAATATTGAAACAAATAATACAACTACGGAGTCTAGTCCCTTTGTTAAAGAAGATATTTATCATCCTTCCCTTAATGTTAACTTTAATATTTTAACCACAAGTCGCAATCATTCAGAATTTAATAACTTCAACAAAATATTTGATTTAAAAAAAGCCAACCAGAATTATACAAGGAACTAGCAAGTATAAACTGGAATTTCTTATCAGATTTTAATGATGTTGATATTGCTTTAGATCAATTTTATAACTCGCTTTATGCAGCTTTCAATAAATATGTCCCGATAAAAAAATATGATAATAGTTCTTGTCCGTCCTGGTATTGGTATGACTCCATTCGATTGATAAAAACTAAGAAATATTTGCATGAGCGTTATAAAAGAACTAAATTACAGCTCGACTATTCAGAATTTCAAAAAATTAGGAAGCTGACTAAACAGAGTACACGTGACGATTATAAAACATTTCTTCGTAATTCAGAACAAAATATAATTAATGATCCAAAAAGCGTTTGGAATTTCGTAAACTTAAAAAGGAGTTCATACTCAATCCCAAACATATTAAGAAATAATGATGATTTATTCACTACTCCTCAAGATATAGCTGATGGTTTTGCACTAAATTTTAGTTAGGTTTATGAAGATAATAAACAATGTACTTTATATAATACACAAAATTCTTATTACAGTTCTAGTTGTACCCTTAACCATATCACAGTTCAACAAGTTAAACATATGTTAAAAAAGTTTTAAAATAATTTCGTCTCTGGATTGGATCGGATTCCCAGTTTTCTTGTCAAAGATTGTGCTGAAATCGCTATCTGTTATCCTTAATATGTCGTTGTGTACTTGTAATTTCCTATTACAATGGAAAATGTGTCGTGTAATTCCCGTATTTAAAAGTGGTGATTTGGGTGATATAAAAAATTACAGACTAATTAGTATCCTGTCTAACTTGTCAAAGGCTTTTGAAATGTGTATATACAGTCAACTGTATTACCAAGTACAACCATTCTTATCTCCAAATCAGCATGGATTTATGGAAAAAAAATCGACAGTTAGTAATCTACTAACAGTTACTCAATTTATAAGCGATAAAATGGACAAACTTTACAAGTAGATATTATATACACCGATCTGTCTAAGGCGTTTGACAAGGTAAATCATAGTATAATGTTAAATAAATTTTCGAATTTTGGGTTCAATAATAGTCTTATTAACTTCTTTTCTAGCTATTTAAATAATCGCCGTGTATGTGTAATTCTAGTGATAGGCAAGATCGATCATCTGAAGGATCGATCAATCAATGATCGATCAGTTGAAGTATCGAGCCGCTCGAAAAGATCGATCCGATCGAAAAGATCGAGCCGCTCGAAAATAATAATAATAATAATTCATTTTATTTCCCAACAGACATACATATATCCAATTACAGGGAAACTTAACATTACTTAACACAGTGTATTCCAAAAATAACTAATAATAAAACAGAAAAATAAAGATAATACTAATAATTACAACAGTATTATATATATATATATATATATATATATATATATATATATATACATATACACATACACATGTACACTAAAAAACAAAACAAACATTTATCAATAAACTCAAATTATAATGAACTCTATAATAAATTTTCAAGATTCCACAGCATAACTGCGGGGGAGTCATTACAAATATCAACTAAACAATGAACGTTATTATATAGCCGTGTGATAGTATTAATTGGTGAATGATAGTGCGCAGTGGTATTTGGAAACGCATAACTAAAAGCTATTCCTACCAGCTATTCTTGGGACATTGAACATTAGACGACTTAATATGTTGGGATCGTCTATTAAATTATTTACAATGTTTCGTAAAAATAAGACCCCCACACAATTACGTCGATAAAGAAGTGTTTTTTAAAATCAAATGTCCTAAGGAGATGTTCGTAACTAATATCTGTATCTGGATATCTTCTATACACACGCAAATACAGCAACTTGAGAAATTTCTTCTGTATATTTTCTATATTATTCTTATAAATATGATAGTGCGGTGACCAAATAACTGACGCATATTCTAATTTGGAGCGTACATAGGCGAAATATAACTTTTTTAGTACATCAATGTTTACAAAATCTTTGCAAATTCTGTGAATAAATGCTAGCATCTTAACAGATTCCTTACATATATTATGTATATGAATATTAAACGATAGACTTCTGTCAAATGTTACACTTAAATCCTTAATTACATCACAACGTTCCAAATAAGCGTTATTTAGAGAATAATTATACATTAAAACAGACTTCTTGCGAGTAAAAGACATGCACTTACATTTTGATAGGTTTAGATTTAAAGAGTTAATAGAGCACCATTCGTGTATCAAAGCCAGACCATTTTGCAGAATCTCACAGTCCTCAACGGATGCAACAGCTCTAAAAATCTTCATATCATCAGCATATAGTAAAACCTTGGACTGAATATTACTAGTAATATCGTTAATAAAAACATTGAATAGAAGGGGTCCAGGATTTGACCCCTGCGGCACACCGCTATTGACAAGGTATTTAAATTAAGAATGGCCCATATAAACAACATACTGAGACCTTTTTACAAGATACGATCGCAATAAACAAATGGTTTCTGGTGAACAGCCATACTTGCTAAGTTTATTCAAAACAATGTTTTGATCTATAGCATCAAACGCTTTACTGAAGTCAGTGTAGAGAACATCGACTTGCTTCCGATTATCTAAGTTTTCCGAAATATCCTCAGTAAAATTTAAAAGGTTGGTAACTACCGATCTTCCCTTAACAAAACCATGCTGTTTGTCACTAATAAAGTTGCGAATATGACTGTACATTCTCTCCGATAAGATCGTTTCAAACAGTTTAGAAAAATTATTAATGATTGTGATAGGCCTATAATTCAACACATTGCATTTATCACCATTTTTATATATTGGTATGACTCGTCCAATTTTCCAGACATCAGGAAAACAGCATATTTTAATTATTAAGTTAAACAAATATTCCAACGGCACTAAAAAGAAACCAATACAATCTTTTGCGATGAATGAGGGAATTTTGTCCTGACCTGCAGTGCTGTTTCCCTGCAACTTTTTTGAAGCCACTAGAATGTCTTGTTGATTTACTGACCCAACACTAAATATTGGATAGCATTCGTTGCCAATAAAATTATCTTTAGGAATGGAAGGACGGTTTGAGTACACGCTATGAAAATATTTTGCAAAACCATTAACAATATCACTTGGTTCATTAAGTTTTTTATTATAATATGAGATATTACCTGGAATACGTGTTGATGATTTTTTTTTAATTAGCATAGTCCCAAATTTTTTTTGGATCACTCAGTACTGTTTGTTCTATACTGGTTATATAATTCTTGTAATCATGTTTAATCCTACTATGAATTTCAGTTCTAAGTTTTTTTATTCGTACATTCAATTTAACCTGTTTTTATTGAACATTTTGATTGTATGTGCTTTAATTTTGATCATTTTTATAACCATCTTACTGAACCAGATGGGATATTTATTTTGATAACTATTCTTACGCAAAGGTACACATTCTAGAAATACTTCATTAATACAGTTATACAGAGCAAAACATGCATTATTGGGATTATTACTACATAACACAGTATCCCAATTGATTAGGGATAACTTGGTATATAGAAATGATAGGTTAGCTGTAAATAATATAAAAACAAAAATCCGTCATGAAAATCACTCCCTTAGAAAACTACGCTGTGAAACGTATCTGTAAAATCACAACCCCTCTCAAAAATCACCTTTCCGAAAAACCGTCCCTGTAAAATTATTCCTTGAAAATCAAGGAAATCGGCAAGGCCGCAAAAATATGGACATCGACAGATTCATCAATTTACACTCACTCAACGAAAGTGAATTACGAAGAGATTAAGAAGACGGCTTTTATTATATTAATTACTAGAAGAAATAACATATTGAATTCGTTATTTTCTACATATTACATACTGTTCGGGTTAATATAATCACGTGCTTTCCGAGAAAAACTATATTGCACAAATTAAACAAGTTTACAAATAAAATAATGAGAACACTTGCTCTTGGCGTGGTTAGCACCCGACTCCTCGTCCGTCCCTTATTCAGGTACCACCAAACCTACCCTCGCGTCCCAACCCCGCGTTGAGAAGTGAACATCCCGAATATACCGCCCCCGTTGCAAGTGTAACTTGTAACAAATCATGATAAACTATGAGGGTAGGGAAACCACAGAGCCAAGATTACATAATAATAAACATATGGAAATATATACAACGACATAGACAATAAATACATAAGACATATATGATATATATATATACAAAAATATGGAGCTGCCCGTTTCTTAGACTCTATTTTATTGCCCCATTCTATTGTGTGCGGTTGTGGTTGTGTTAAATAATAATTGCCGATGGGTAATAAAAATATCAGCGCTCCTTCCCTGGCACGCGCTGTACCCTTCGGTCGAATCAGGTAGTCGGTCAGTTTTCTGGGCGAACGTTTTCTAAGGACGGATAGTATATAATTATAATTCGCTTATCTACAGAAAAAGAATGTTTTTTTTTTATTTGGAAACGGGAAATGTTATGAAATAATTTTATATAAAAAAAAACTTAATGAAGACATTCACTTACGGGACTTATTTAGAAAAGAGAAAATGTTATTAAAGTAACAAATCATAGTAGAATAATTTATTTATACATTACATGAAAATTACATGAAAATAACAAATGGATTTATAATTCCGTTGGTTCGTTATTTTACATCCAAAGACAAGAGGACGTAAAAGCAAGAAAATGAACAGAAGTAATAAAATAAAATTAATTGAAATGAATAATTTTATGCAGATTAATAAAAAAATTATCAGAAAATTTTTATCGCCATTATTTTTCGAGATATGACGCAAACTTTCATTTTTTTAATGGAAGCCGTAGTTGGCTAAAAGATAATTTTTTCTCTTTACTCCAATATCACATATGACATAGTTATTTCCAAAAATAAGTGAGTTATAATCATTTTTAAGTTTTATTATAAATAGCCATGAAAAATATGAAAGTAAAGCAATTGCAGTTGTTTATAATTGTTGAGGTTTGCATTCAAATATCCCGCGGTGTACTGCGCCATCTACCTCCGATATGTGAAACTGCGTAGTGCGCCATATCCGTTTTTGCTCTAACCTGTCAGTTGTAGCCTAGAAAATACACTACTGAGTTGTAGTAAGAAGCCCGTATTGTAAGCAAGTGTGGTGTGTGAATAAAGAGGTTATAGAAAAGAAAAACAAAGTGTTTAAAGACGATCCACCCCGAAAATAATATGGTAGCAGTCCATGGTTGAAGAAGAAGAACAGCACCATACAAGTGAAAATAATAGATTGATTATTAAAGACAAGAAAAAAGAAGATTAACATCATGGCATGTACGGCGACATTTGTCCCCACATTTGATGGCGCCGATTATGCCAGCTATCGAGCACGTATGATAATGTTTCTAAAATTAAAAAAGGTAGAGATGACTACAGAAAGAAAAATGATTGCCTCAGACAACGCTGAAGAATGGGCGGAGAAAAATATACAAGCCATTAACTATATATATGCGACGTTAAGCAATCGCCAACTGGAGCATATCAAAAACTTTGACAGTGCGTACGACATTATAAAAAAACTAGACAAGATGTACTCCGGGAAATCCACATCGCTTCAAATACTGAAGAGAAGCGAGCTGGATAGTATAAAACTAGAACAATATAGCAACGCCCAGGAGTTCATAAACTGTTTTGAAAAGAAGACCAACGAACTAAAAGAAGCAGGGGCAACAGTATCCGAACAGGAGCTACTAAATTACATGTTAAAAGCGTTGCCTGCAAGATTCAGCCATCTAGGCGACTTAATAGATGTGCTGCCCGAAAACGAAAGAAATACTGCCTACCTAAAAGCAAAGCTGTTGGCAGTTTCGATTACAAACGAAGGTATAACAGAGTATGCCAGTGCCTTCAATACCCAAGGTCTGGAGTGTTACATATGCAAAAAACGAGGACATTTTGCACGAGACTGTTGGTACGCGCCACAGGAACCAGAAAACTACAGAGGGTCCAACCAGTCCAGAGGGTCCAACCACTCCAGAGGGGCCAACCAGTTCAGAGGGGCCAACCAGTTCAGAGGGGCCAACCAGTCCAGAGGGTCCAACCAGTCGTACAGAGGGGCAAACCAATCTTATCGACGGGCGAACCGAACCAGAGGGCGATTCCAAAGAAGAGGCTTTCAAGGAGGTCCTCCAAGTCGCAATAACGCAAACATCATGGAAAGGTATGTGGTTGAGGAGTGTAGTAATGTTTTTGTAGTCGATGTCGATTCAAATGTCTTCAATGTCAGAAAGTCCGATCAAATTGCATTTATTTTGGATAGCGGGTGCACAGACCACATAGTAAACGACGAAAAATTATTTAGTAGTTATGAGATTTTTGAAAACCCCATCAAAGTAAGATTGGGTGACGGGAAAATATTAAACGCTACTCAAATAGGTACTGTAAATTTAAAATTTAAAGTAGGAGACGATTACCACAATGTAACTATAAAAAACGTATTTTATATTAAGGAAATGAAAAGTAACTTGATAAGTTATGCAAAAGTAACCGACAATAATTTCATTCACTCACACGATAATATAGCAAAAATTTATAATAAAAATAATACATTAATTGCAATAGCCAACAAGGAAAACGGTTTATATAAATTATATAGTTATTTAAACAATGACACTTATACAAACAACAGCTACATAGTAACAAATGACAACAAAATGTCGGAAAGAGAAATTTGGCACCGAAAACTAGGGCATGTAAATTTCAATTACTTAGAAAAATTAATCAGCAATAAACTACTTGTGGGTTTGCCTTCAGCAATTGAAAAAGAAGAATTAAAATGTGCTATATGCATTAAATCCAAGTTAAGCAATTTGCCATTTAATAATAATAGATCAAAAGCAAACGAAATATTGCAAATTATACACACGGACGTTCATGGTCCCCACAACACTGTAGGATACAGGGGCGAAAAATATTTTGTATCATTTATAGATGACTTCAGTAAACTAGCTAAAGTATACACAATTAAATGTAAATCAGAAGTTTTTGATTGTTTGAAAGAATATGTAAATTTAGTAGAAAACATAACTGGTAAAAGAGTAAAAACAATTCGTTGCGATAATGGAAAAGAATACACAAATAAACAAGTAAATGATTTTGCTAAAGAAAAAGGTATAATAATTGCACCCTGTCCTCCGTATGTTCACGAATTAAACGGAGTGGCAGAAAGATTCAATAGAACTATAATGGACACTGCTCGATGTTTATTAAATGAAGCAGCTGTAGATAGGAAATACTGGCCTGAAATTATCACAGCGGCTACTTACTTAAAAAACAGATCTTTGGCTAATACCGAAGAACTCAAAACACCTTATGAAATATTTTTTAAGGTCAAACCTAACGTAAAATACTTAAAATTATATGGGTCCAAAATTTTTGTAAGAACACCAGACACATTAAGACATTCTAAGTGGGATGATAAAGCTAAGCTCGGTACATTGTTGGGGTATACAGATGTAGGATATAAAGTATTGATAGATAATAAAATAATTCACGCTAGGCATGTCGATGTTATAGATGAAAATATAAAATACATTGGTTTAGAAAATGAAAATGGTGAAAATGAAAATAGTACAAACAAAAATAGTGTAAATGAAACACACGATGAAATAAATAATGATAGCACAATTAATAAAACCGAACCGATAATTCAAGACTATAGAGAAAATCAAAGACCAGTAAGAAATAGAAACCCAAACCCAAGATATCATAATAACAATTTTATAAACTATAATGTAAGTGTAAATTACTGTAATGTAGAAACTCCAGAAAGTTTTTATGAAGCAATGAATAGTAAAGAGGCAGAAGAATGGTCAAAAGCTATGAACAAAGAATTAGAATGTATAAAGGAAAATGAAACTTGGACTTTAGTAAGAAAACCAGAAAACAAAAAATCTATTGATGTAAAATGGGTCTATAAAATAAAATCAAGTAACATATTTAAAGCTAGATTTGTAGTAAGAGGTTTCCAACAAACCGATTATATAGGAGATCCATATTCTCCTGTTGCAAAAATAGAAACTCTAAAAATATTATTGTCATATGCATGTCAAAACAAACTATATATCGACCAAATGGATGTCGAAACAGCCTTTTTGAATGGTAAGATTAACTCGGAAGTCTATGTTAATCAACCACCAGGTTTTGAAGATGGATCTGATAAAGTTTATAAATTAAACAAATCGTTATATGGTCTTAAGGAAAGTCCAAAGTGTTGGTATGATTGTTTTCATAATTTTGTCACAGATTTAAAATTTGAAAGATGCAGTTACGATTATTGCCTTTATGTAAACAGAGAAGAAACTACTCAAATCTATATTCTCATTTTTGTCGACGATTTACTTATTTGTTGTAATGATCGACCAAAAATCATAGAAATAAAAAACCATTTGACCAACAGATTTAAAATGAAAGATCTAGGATCTATAAGTAATTATATAGGCATTGAAATTAATCATAATATAAATAACAATACAACTACTTTAAGCCAAGAAAAATACATAGAGTCCCTTGCAATGAAATATTCAATAGTAAACGCTAAGCTATACTCAACTCCAATGAAAATAAACCTTAAACTTGAACCTACTGAAAATGTAGATTCATACATAAAATATAAAAACATTATAGGAGAACTATTATATATTAGTTCAGGAACAAGACCTGATATTGCCTTCAGCGTAAACTACCTTAGTCGTCTTCAGAACGGTTATAACAAAACGCATTTCAACTATGCTTTGAGAGTATTAAAATACCTATATTTAACAAAAAGTTTGAAATTAACATTCACTCGGTCTAATACAAGTGAAATTGTTGATTGTTTTGTTGATGCGGACTGGGCAGGTGACATTGTAGACAGAAAATCGACATCAGGTTACATAATAAGACTTTATGGTAACACCATAGTATGGAAATCATGTAAACAAAAGTCAGTGACAAAATCCTCAACTGCTGCTGAGTACATAGCGTTATCTGATGCGGTAACCGAGATTGTTTTTGTAAAAGGGATGTTAGAAACTGTTTTTAACGTACTAATAATTAACCCCATTAAGATATATGAAGACAATTTGGGCGCATTTATAATAGCCAATAACGGCAACATGACCAGAAGATCTAAACACATAGAAGTTCAGTATCACTATGTACATCAAAATTGTAGGAACAAGATGGTCGAGATTGTCAAAATAAATACAGACTTAAACAATGCCGACATATTTACTAAAGCGCTAGGCAAGGAAAAATTTACTAGATTTAGGGAACTTCTAAAATTGCAATAAGATATATTGTTATGATTATTTTTTAGGCATAGGTTTAGATAGTTAGAATTGTATGTTTAACTTTAGGATAATTTTTTTTTTTTAATTTTTGATATTTCATTGTGAGTTTGAATGCAAAAGGGGCGTGTTGAGGTTTGCATTCAAATATCCCGCGGTGTACTGCGCCATCTACCTCCGATATGTGAAACTGCGTAGTGCGCCATATCCGTTTTTGCTCTAACCTGTCAGTTGTAGCCTAGAAAATACACTACTGAGTTGTAGTAAGAAGCCCGTCTTGTAAGCAAGTGTGGTGTGTGAATAAAGAGGTTATAGAAAAGAAAAACAAAGTGTTTAAAGACGATCCACCCCGAAAATAATAATAATAATAACAATATTGTAATTATTAGTTTTACAGAGATAAACCAAAATAAAACAACAGCATAAAGTAATTCTGTAATTATCCAAATATTAATGAAAGAGAAATTTTAATATTAATATTATTATGGTATAAATTATATCTGTTTAAAATTGAATTTATGGCTTTTTTGACTATTCTTTTGTTCATATTCATAGTTATTTAATATTTTATAGCCATTGAATTTTAACTATTGTAAGCGAAAAAAAACAACAAATTGATTTCGGCCTTTGAGAGATTACCGAATTTAGAAAACAAACCCAGATGTTAATTGTAAGTGTATAATCTGGAAATTTCCATTATTTAATTACTCTATATAATATATTCCGGTTTAACCGTTCTTCCAAGGGTAAGAAAAGTGCAGGTACGGATAACGCAAAGGTTAGGTAACGCCTAGTCTTACTAAATCGGGAATTTTATTTTAATGACGTTTGTTTATGTACTGATATATGATTACTTGTTCGTAGTTTGCGCCTAACGTGATTTCGGAGTTTTAGAGATTACAGAGTAAATATGAGATTTCGACCGACCTTTTTTTCCCTTGCAGGTAGGCCCCTTCGCCGGTTATAAATCACAATTTCTATTCACTACAATCTGAATAGATTTCCTAATTTATGATACAAAACAAACCATAAACTGCACTCGTTTTTATAACCGCCTGGAGGCATTTTTCGGAGAAACGGTGTGTTCGCCAAAAATACAAGAATTTCTGAAGAAGTGACAAACTACAATGAAATTAATTAAATAAATAAATATGTGAAAAATTGTACTTCCAATTTATATATTTATTTTATTTCTGGACTAGTTACGACCTCTAACAAATTAGGTCATCATCAGCAGAAACTACAAAATAATAATAACTAGATATAACAGTGTATGACATTGTAAGCAAATAAAATAAAATAACGACACATAAATAAAAATCTAAAGTATCCTAAATATATAACTAAAAGTAATGTTCTTCCAATACAGTAAACTGAGCAAAAACTATTATAAATTATCATATATACTAGTTATTAATGATATTAATATAATACATATAATAAACCAAAATGTATTAACATTAACATAATAATTTGTGAGTTAAGTATATGATAACCAAAAGTGTATGAAAATATAACGTAATTATAATTTAATGAACAGTCTATAAATATTTAAGGTTAGTAGCGAAAATTAAATGAAATAAAAGGTAAAGCGTATATACTTACACGTTAGCTATAAAAGCTCATCCGCAACTATGTAATCGTAAAACATAAGATATCAATTGATATTTTTATAATGGCAATATACAATAATTAATGCGCAGATATATTTATCAAGTAGGACCATGTGGCTATCTAAATGGCGCGAGAAATAGTATGTAAAGGTCAATGTGTAGCGGAAACATATGAATTGAGCGGGAAAGGGAAAATTGTATCTGTTATTTAAATTAGCATGATTAATAGAAGAAAATTATTGTAATGTCTTTTTTGAAGAATATTAAATGATGTGCGAACGCTGTAATATACATTGTTATGTCGGATATATTAATTAAATATTAAAAATATATAGAATAAAATAAAATATAATAAAATAAGAAAATATTTATCAGATTCTATGTTTATATGGATTTTTTAGGTATTTGTAGATAGGTGTAGTGTTACTGTGAGTCTGATCATTCAAGCATTGTAATTCATTATGTGTTTGCAAAAATTTATCAATTTCATATAGCAAATTGAGTTGTATACTTTTGTTTTGACTGTGTATCAGTTTAATGTTCTGTTGGTTTAAACATGTATGATTATGCAAAAATAAATGACGCCCAAAGTTAGAAGAGTGTTTATAATTTAAGTGTTCTTTTAATCTAACTTTTAGTGTTATACCCGTTTCCCCGATATATGTCGCCCCACATTGATCGCATGTCAAAGAATACACTTTCCTAATAATGATTTTATACTACCATTGCATTTAAAAACAGGCATAATATTATATTTAATGAACATACGTTGTATTTTGTTAGAGACTTGGCAATATTCAGTTATAAGTCGATAGTTTGGCTTATTATTGTTATTGTCGTGTAATGAGACTAGATTTGTATCCTGTATTGCATTTTTGTATTTATATTTTCTAATAATATCGTCAATGATGTTTGGGTTATATCCATTATTGCAAGCAATTTGTTTTATAATATTGATCTCTTTAGTATAATTACTACTAGACATAGGAGTATTTTCTAGTCGGTGTGTATAAGCATAAAATGCGGAAAGTTTGTGTTTATAATGGTGTGATGAGTCAAATGAAATGATAGTATCGGTATGTGTGTTTTTACGATAAATAGAAAAAGTAAGAAGTGAATCATTTTTATAGATAGTTAGATCTAAGTAGTTTAGTTGTTTATTATTTTCAATATTAATAGTAAATTTTATATTGGAATGAATGCTATTAATGTATTTATGAAACAGATCTATGCTGTTAATATCCTCCCCTTCCCAAATGCAAAAAACATCATCCACATAGCGTTTCCAAGTTTTTACTTTAGAAGCTAATGTATGACTAAGTATAATGTTTTCCATGTTGTCCAAAAATATATCCGCTAGTAGACAACTTAATGCAGAACCCATAGGTAATCCATCATTCATTTTATAGTAAGAATCATTAAATAAACAGAAATTTTGTTCGGTTACAATTTTGATAAGTTTAAATATATTTTATATATTTTCGATATGGGAATTTATTATTTTATTAGTGATTTTAAGTGTATCCTGTAACGGAATGTTAGTGAATAAATTGACCACGTCAAAAGAAATAAGTGTATAGTGTGAAGGTATATCTAATTGTTGTAGGTGATTGATAAATTCTTTTCTATTTTTAATAGTATGTTTAGGTGTAAATTTGATATGATTTTTGAATATCTGTAATATTATTTTTGAAATGATTTCCACAGGAGTGTTATAAAAAGTGACCACTGGTCTAATTCCTTCTTTATGAAGTTTGGGTTGGATATATAATTTAGGTGGTAAAGGGTTCATTGGGATCAACCTAGTTATGTTAGTGAATTAATTGTGGGTAACGTATTTTTAACAATGATTTTAGTTTTGTTTATAAAATTATTGAGTGGATTATTTTTAAGTGTTATAAATCTATTGTTTATCAAGAAAGTTTCAGTTTTATTAATGTAGTCTGTTTTGTTTAAAATTACAATACCCGCATTCTTATCTGCTATTACTATAATTAAATTATTAGTGTTAATTTTGTTACGTAGTTGTTTTAGAATCCGTTGATTTCTTCTCTGCTTTGTTTTCCATCCACGATCATTACAGGTTTGAAGACTTTCTTCATGCTGTAGTATTTGTATACATTCTCCTTTTAAACTGTCCTCTTGAGGGTGTCCTTTAATAGCAGCCTCCAGTTCAATAGCAAGCTTGGGTAAGTTAACCGGTTTTGTATATGGTGCGTATTTATGTCCTCTTCCTAAGATATCCATTTCGTCCTTAGGAAAATGTATTTATTTTATTTTTTAGACTGTTCATTAAATTATAATTACGTTATGTTTTCATACACTTTTGGTTATCATATACTTAACTCACAAATTATTATGTTAATGTTAATACATTTTGGTTTATTATATGTATTATATTAATTTCATTAATAACTAGTATATATGATAATTTATAATAGTTTTTGCTCAGTTTACTGTATTGAAAGAACATTACTTTTAGTTATATATTTAGGATACTTTAGATTTTTATTTATATGTCGTTATTTTATTTTATTTGCTTACGATGTCATACACTGTTATATCTAATTATTATTATTTTGTAGTTTCTGCTGATGATGACCTAATTTGTTAGAGATCGAAACTAGTCCAGAAATAAAATAAATATATAAATTGGAAGTACAATATTTCACATATTTATTTATATACACCAATTTAATTATGGATTACTACTCAAAAAAAAAGAAATTAATTAAAGTCCAGGCAAATACCAAAAGAACAGTAGTCATCCACACATTACTTAGCGATAGGCAAAGGGCACACGCGAGTAACTGTACGCTTTGTCTCTCCCGTACTAGTACGAACTGGAGCTGCCCGTTTCTTAGACTCTATTATATTGCCCCATTCTATTGTGTGTGGTTGTGGTTGTGTTAAATAATAATTGCCGATGGGTAATAAAAATGTCAGCGCTCCTTCCCTGGCACGCGCTGTACCTTTCGGCCGAATCAGGTAGTCGGTCAGTTTTCTGGGCGAACGTTTTCTAAGGACGGATAGTATATCATTATAATTCGCTTATCTACAGAAAAAGAATGTTTTTTTTTATTTTCAAACGGGAAATGTTATGAAATAATTTTATATCAAAAAAAAAAAAAACTTAATGAAGACATTCACTTACGGGACTTATTTAGAAAAGAGAAAATGTTATTAAAGTAACAAATCTTAGTAGAATAATTTATTTATACATTACATGAAAATAACAAATGGATTTTTATATACAAAAAAAAACTTAATGAAAATTTTATTAAAGTAACAAATCATAATAGAATAATTTATTTACAATATTACATGAAAATTACATGAAAATAACAAATGGATATTTATATACAAAAAAAACTTAATGAAAATGTTATTAAAAAATTCTGAATGAAGTCATTCATTGAAGGGACTTATTTAGAAAACGGGAACTTCCTATACTTTCTCCCATGCTCTGATCATTGATAACTCTGGATCGACCTAAAAAAAAATATATAATATTGTGCGGAATTGAGTGGTTTACCTGCCAAACATGTTTTTTTTTGTTTTTGTTTATTTGTTTATTTTTACAAGGGGAGTGTCGGATTCACCGATCCTGATGGACTGGTGCCTACCGACTAAAACCTCTCCTCGAGCTCCTCCAGACTCCCTAACAGGTCGAAAATATCCTTCAGGTTGAACTGGCTCGGGAGGAGGTGGGTCATCTACCTCGTCTTCTAAAAATTATATTAAATTTTATTATGTATTCGTAAATTACTCAAAATACAAAAATAAACGTGTGTGTAACTTACCGCGTCTTGCGGGATGAACTTGCTCACCGGGAACCAAATGTCGCACAATAGTGCGAATAAAATGAGATGTCCGCGATAAAAATAATTCGACGTTCCTATAAATCCTGAATTCGGCTTGTTCTGCCGCTGCAAAAAACATAATGATTTTAAACATCAATACTATTTGTATATACAACGCAGCTTACCAATTCTCTCATCTAACCGTACATATTGGGGTCTGGGTCTATGAGGATGTTCCACACCATTTAAAATTCGGTTGAATTTCAAGCAAATGCTATTATCCACAAGTTTTATATGGTCCACCAAAGCCCAGAAATTGGGATGCCGTGGAAGATTTGCATTTAATTTCTTGTGGAAACTCTCTACTGCATTGTTGGTGCGGTAGGGAGCATCCACAAGAGATATTTCCTCATTGCCTCATTGGCGTCTCCTATAATTAAGGAAACGCTCTCCGTTGGCAGGAGCTAATTCTCTTAGCTCATGTGACAAGAGGACTGCAGCATCTTCCACGGCATCCTGAGGGAGCAATGGCAGCACCATATATTTGTGGATTATTTTTCGAACATCCTCATAGATGTATAACCCCAAGCTTCTACCTAGAATAAAATAAAAAATTAATATCAATAATAAATTGATATCAATAATAATAATAATAATGAAACATAGTAGTGATGATACATACTTTTAAATAAAATAGCTCTTGCGTAGTGGAACCAGCAACCGTTGACTTTGGCTTCGGGGAACGTTGTTTTAGCTGTTTCCCGCATCCCCGATTCGAAGTCTCTCATAAATGATTCAATAATATCTGTAAAGAATATTGTGTTATATTTTCTACGTAATAATAATGTACATTTTATACTTACTGTCTCCTACAATATTTGAGATATATTCCAAAACGGTTACATAGTCAATGAAGCGGCGTCTGGACATAAGTGCATAAGCGATGGGAAATGCCTAGAATGAAATTAATGAAATATGTACATTTTTCACAAGTTAAGAAAATGTTACCATCTTTTCATAAATTATGTGCAACGAAAATAATTGTGTGGCACCACCAGCCCGGGGCACTACACGAAATGTGGCATCAATTGATATGTTTAGTCCACCTATGTCCCACATCCGGAGGTTGGTTAGCATTCCCTCCGATACCCACACCAATGTATTTCTTTCAAGGCAATCACGAATAAAAATATTATTTTCCACATCTCTACGCAAATGGTCGTATCTAAAAAAAAACAAAAGTTTTAAACGTTTATAAAAATTGCATAAACTATATGTATTAAAACTTACTCGTTCATCTGGAGAAGTTCGTATGCATGTTGCAGCGAATTGGGTACCGGAAGTGTTCGTTGCTGTCTCACTCTACACATTCTCTTCCTTACACTGGAATGTGATATCATACTGGAACCTATAAAAAAAATTTGATTATTGCACAGTTATTGTTATTATAAATGTCCTAACTTACCTCCACGATGCAGGGCTTCCGTTTCCACAATCAATTGTTGTAGCGGACGATGTGTTGATAGACATCTGCTTAGTTTTTTTTAATATATAGAAGTCTATCAACTTCATCAGGCGCTACATTGTGATTATGTGGATTACCTATAATTACCACGTCGTCTCTAACTCGCACGGTACCCTTGCACGTATTTTTGTAGCAACGGAAATATGTTGCTTCGCCCTTTGTACGATTTTTTAAATAAATAAATAGTTGAAAAACGCTTACAAACCTCCGAATGTGGGACATAGATGCGCTAATTATTGTATTATTATTCATTCATTAATATCTTTGTTATGTATACACACACATTTCTCCTTTTCTATATAAAAAAAAACATTCTTTCCCTGTAGATAAGGGAATTATAATTTCATACTACCCGACGTTAATCCACTACCTGAGACGACCAAATTTATATTATAAATAAATATATGTAAATTTGGCCGCACCACACACAATAATATCTGATCAGGGAAAATGTTTCACAAGTTCAGAATTTAAACAGTTTTATGTTCGCGTACGAACTGACACAACTCGCACACTTCCATCTTCTCCAGGATGTAAGGCAGAAATTCTGCCACTCCTCCATCTCGTAGGCGGTAGATTAGCCTCATGTAGCAACACCAACTGATCCACCTCCAAGTTTGGTATTTTGGTACAACATTTTGGGCGATTTTGTAATTCACCCAAATACTCGATAGACCAAAGTTTCCAGAAATGTTGGACCATTTGCTGTATGTGCTGCCATCTACTTAAACGATTCATCTGGACGTTGGTAACATCTTCCGCAGGGAGCTCCGTAATTGGTCCCCCAATGAGAAAGTGGCCTGGTGTAAGGCAGGACAGGTCCTTAGGGTCATTGGAAAGAGGGGTAAGAGGGCGGGAATTTAAGGTCGCTTCAATTTGTGTAAGCAAAGTATACAACTCTTCGAATGAAAGTCTAATATTTCCCGCTACCCGTTTAAGGTGGTGCTTAACCGATTTGACGGCAGCCTCTCTCAGACCACCAGTATGAGGAGAATATGGTGCTGAAAAATGCCACTTTATTCCCTGACCAGCAAATTCATTAACTACCCTCTCTTTATGTAAAATAGAATTATACATTTCAAAAATTTCGCATAATTCTCGATTTGCCCCCACAAAATTTGTCCCATTATCTGAAATGACATTGTGCACCATACCTCTGCGAGCAATAAAACGTCTCATTGCAGCTGTAAACGCGTCAGATGTTAAATTATTTACTAATTAAATGTGGACCGCACGTGTAGCAAAACAAAGAAAAATGGATGCATATGCCTTTACTGTTCTACCTGCACGTCTACCTTCCTTTATGAGAAAGGGACCGCAATAGTCTATACCATAATTTGTAAATGGCCTACTAACATTTACCTTTTCTGATGGCAAATTGCCCATGAATTGATAAGCGTGCATAGGCCTGTTTTTAAAGCATGTTACGCATGATCTTATTAATTTTTTAAGATTGTGTTTAGCACCTAGAGGCCAATATTTTTGTCTAACATAAAATAGCGTGGTTTGAGGCCCGGAATGCATTGATCTTATATGCTCTTGTCTATATAATAATTTAACGAGCAGGTAAAACGATAGGGTGTCTTTGGTCTTTGGAAATATTAGCATTTACTAACCTCCCGCCTACGCGAATTACACCCTCATCATCTAAAAAAGGATTAAGGGTTCGAAGCCGACTCTTCGAATTAACGTTGCGTTGGGCCCTCAAATCACTTAATTCTTGAGAGAACTCAATTCTTTGAATTAATTTAATTAACCGTACATTAGCTTGAGCTAATTAATTGGCCGTTAGTGGCCCAATGAACGTAGTTTTATTTTGTTTAGTATTATTTAAAAAACGCGGACAATAAGCGGTTACACGAATTAATTTTCTGTAACTAGAATAGCTTTCGAATATGTTAAAGTTATTCATTGAAATATTCACGACGCTACGGACGGGGCGCCTTTCAGGTACATCCTGTGATGCAACGACCTCACTAACCATCCCCGGGATGACGGTCATTCGCAACCAGTGGGGCCCGTGACACCATAAATCACAGTCAACTAATTGCTCAGGTGACATACCTCTTGACACTATATCGGCGGGATTATCACGCGTGCTCACAAATCGCTAAATCGCAGCGGGAGTCAATTCTAAAATTCGCGCGACTCGATTTGACACAAACTGCTTCCAATCCCCTGGTGACTTTAACCATGCCAAAACAATTGACGAATCACTATAACAATAATAGTTGCACGTTATATCGCCAAGTGACATCCGCATCTTATCCATCAGCTCCGCTAGTAATAACGCGGCGCAGAGCTCTAATTGAGGTATCGTTTGGCGTCGTAACGGAGCTACCCTTGATTTTGCACAAAGAAGTTGAGCTTCTGGTCTGTTGCACCTTACGCGAATGTAAATACATACACCATAAGCCTTTTCGCTGGCATCAGCGAACCCATGAAACTCAACCTCAGTGTTAAGTTTAATTATTGTCCGCGGTATTTTCCGATTTTGTAATGTTGACAACCCGCGAGTAAATTTCTCCCAGCACAAGACCATTCGAGCAGGTAGCGGCTCGTCCCATTTTAAATTACTGCACCACATTTCTTGGATTAACAATTTATATAATACAATAGTGGGGTTGATAAGTCAAAATGGATCGAAAATGCTTGCAGTACAAGAAAGAATTGTTCTTTTTGTTAATTTACTAATAGAAAACGTGCTTATTTTATAGACTAGAACGTCTTCGGTGGAATGCCAGTGCAGACTAAGCGTTTTCGCGTATTCATTTTTATTTAAAATAATTATAGGCTCATCTGTACTACTATCTAAATTATTTAACAGCTCCGTACTGTTTGAAATAAATTTATTGAGTTCAAAACCTCCCATTTGCAATAATTTTATTAATTTATTTCTGATTGTTAGTGCTGACGAAATATCGTCAAAGCCTGTTAAAACGTCGTCCACATAAAAATCGCGACGCAAGATATTAGCACATCCGCAAAATCTGGTGGAGCTTCATCCGCTAATTGAATTAAGCACCGTGTAGCCAAACATGAAGCCGGTGCGGTACCATATGTGACCGTTTGTAACTCAAATGTCTTTAATCTGCGTTTGGAAATTCTCTTCACAATGTGTTATGATAAGCTTTGTCGTCCGGATGCAAAAGCACTTGACGGTACATTTTTACAATGTCCGCTGATTCTGTTGCATCACAGACCCCTTTTGTAATAAATCATTTAATGAGGGTCCGTTTTCTGTTTTGGCAGAGGCATCGAATACCACCCTGAGTTTTGTTGTAATGCTATCTTGTTTTATGACAGCATGATGATATAGTAATGTCGGGTTTCGCACTTAGCAGGTACTTCTACCATGTGCCCTAATTCCTGGTATTCGCGCATAAACGCTCGGTATAAATCACCCAGTTTGGCATCCGGTTTTCTAGATTTATGAACTGCTTGTACGCTAAATTTCGAGAGTTTCCGAGAAGGTCGGGTGACTTTTTGAAGAGCAATTTTACAATAAAACGACCTTCGGAATCTCTCGAAACATTATCAGTGAAGTGGTCGTCGCAACTTTCGAACATGTGGCAAACACGTGGCTCTTCTAAACACCACAATTTCTCCAAATTAAAATTCATATCGGTTGACATGAAACAACGCTTTGTGCTACCTGCACCCTCGTTAGGAAGACCACCCCCGACAATCCATCCGAATTGTGTTTTTTGTAATGTGATAGATCCCGCGTTTAATTTAACACGACCTACGCATAACATATTCCAAAATAATTAGGAACCAATTAACAAATCAACGGGTGCGTTGATTTCCCGTTATTTGAGGTGTTACCAAACAACTAATGTCTGCGGAAAATGTGCCAACGCGCGATTTTATTTTTATATCCGTTTTTGCGTGCACATATGACGTCGAGTTATTAATTCCGTCGAGTAATGTGGTATGCTCTATAAGATCGGCTTTCAGTTTTTTCGCGAAATTTTCGGTAATAAAATTTGACTGAGCACCACAATCTAACAGTGCCCTACATTTTATTGCTTTGCCATTCTTGTCTTTAACATATAAAACCGCGGTTGCTAAAATGCCGCTTACATTTTTAGGTAATGATAAAGCAACCGACGTACTTGTAGAAGAGACGCTTGAACCCTGTGGTACCTGAATTCTATGCAATATTGTGTTATGCCTTCGATTACACGTTGCGCAACCAACTCCCTTGCATTGAACAATCGTGTGATTTGCGCGTCGCAGACAATTTATACACAAATTGAGATTTTTGGCGTGCTGAAACCGCTCTTCCACTGCTAATCTTTTCAAATTATCACATCTCGCGATTGTATGATTACCCCTACAACTAAAACAATTATTTATTACCGGCGCGGATAAAGGTTTCGGCGGTACGAGACACGCATCTACGGATTCTGCCTTTATTTGCAAAAAACCTAATAATTTTTCTAGTGGTGGGAATTCATTCTTCGATAATGACCGTTCCCACTCTTTCGCTGTAACTCCGTCTAATTTCTTTTTTAATATGTGAATTAAAATATTGGCATACCCGTCTGTTTGCCGACCCAACAATTTTAAAGCTTGTACGTTCTTTCGCGCAACCCGCACAATTTTTAATAATTCCTCGCCGCTCTCAGTTAGCGAAACTGCTAAGTTCATGATTGCGTCTAAGTGCGTAGCTGCTAATTTTCGTTTGTTATCGTAACAATCGATAATTAATTGCCAGGACGCATCGTAACTTTCTGAGGACACTTCCGTAGTAGCAACTAAATCGGCAGCATCACCTTCAAACAACTTATCAAATAATGGTATTTTTAAATATTATTCAAATCGGACCTCTCGTGAATTAAAGACTTGAAGATGTTGAAAAAAGGAACCCACTCGTCATGCCTGCCTGTGAATTTAAGTAGTTGAATTTTCGGTAATTCAACATCTGTAACACGATTATGCTGCACGGTATTTATGTTTGGCGCATTTTGTGATGACAATAAGGTACCTGATCTACCTGTTGCCCCATAATAATTATCTTCAAAGTCATTCCGATCATCTATTTCATCGGGTTCGGACTCTTCGATTTGCAATTGAATGATATTATATTCGTTAATGAGATTTAGAGCCCGCTCATGACGATGCTTTAACTCGCAAATATTCCCTCTATCATCAAATCGGTCCACGTATGTTGTAAATCGCCGCAATTGACTGCGGTTGCACTTGTGCCATTGCTTACACAAATAAAAACAAGGTATCGTAACGAAATTGGAAAACGGGACTAACCTCTGTTATTTTTGACTCCTCTGGTTGGCCGGTACTCTATGGGCGAGCTCGTAGACGAAGGCGCTTCTTCTGCGATGTCGATTGTGCTTCCGTTGAATGTTACCGACTTTTTGAATGGATAAGTGCCCTTTGCACGGGGATTCCCTTTTCTAATAATACTCGACATAAAGGAAAGTATGTTAAATATTACTTGTCTGAAAAACATTTTAGACAATTTAGTTGGTTAATGTTTTCTAAACATTTAAACGGAATCTTTTGCAAATATTGCTTCTTTTTTGCAAAATTTGGTGGATTGCACCAACAAGTACCATTAGTATCTCAGCCAGTATCCCAATCTTCTAAATTATCAGATAAAGATGGTGTTTTGATAAGTCATGAAAATACAAAGTACCATAAAAATTCAATTGTTTATCCAGAAAATTTTATAAAATCATTCAATAACCCATCACAAGATATAAGAAATAATTTAAATATTGAAAGACTTCGACAAATTGAAGAAAATAGAAACAGATTAAAACCAATAATTAAAAGTATAATTTTTTTTGGGGAGACAAAATATTCCCTTACGAGGTCATCATGACGCTGGTTCTCTCTTAAATACAAAATCCATTACAAACGAGGGTAATATTCGTGAAATTTTAGGTTTTCGAATTGCAGCTGGCGACATAACTTTAAAAAATCATTTGGAAAATAGTCAAGCAAATGCCGCCTATATAAGTAATACAACTCAAAATGAGTTAATTGCTTTATGTGGAGAAGAAGTTAAAAATAGTATTTTAACACAGGATAAGAAAGCAACATATTTCAGCATAATGTTCGACGAAACCACTGATATTAGAAATATGTCACAAATGGCTCTTATAATACGATATATCAAATCTGATTCCTCGGAAATTAATGAAGATTTTGTTGAATTTATTGATTGTCATAATGATAATTATAATGATGTTACTTATGAGCCTATACTTAGTGGGGATATTTTGGCAAATATAGTTTTAAAATTTTTGCAAAAACATGATTTAAGTTTTAAAAATTGTATCGGAATTGGAACAGTTCAGTTATGGTGGGAGAATTGAAGGGTATCTATATTGCAGTCAACGTTGTGCAACGCCTTTAGGACACCATAGTTCAACCATGCTTTAAATTTGTCCATATCAAAATGTATGCATGTATAGGCTGCTCGTTATGCCATTGGTACCATTAAAGAAGTCATTTCAATTTTTAATGCCTCATCCAAGAGACACCATGTGGTAAAGGCTGTGAATAATTCATCCTTAATTAGTTTATGTGATACTAGATGGTCCGAACTATTATCGAGGACTACGGGAGGGTGGGTATGAATTTCGACTTTACCTCCACCGATAATTTACGTCTAGCTTTGACGTCTAGAGCATGAGAAATGTATACCAGAGAACCAAATCTAATCCACAATAAAAAAAGAAAAAATGTAAAATTCACTTACCTTACACTCTGCTTTGAGGTGGGCTGGATCTTAATTCAGTTTATCTTGCAGGAAACACAATTAATGTAATCGTTAAATGAAAAAAAAAAACTGATTTGATGGTATTTTGAATTTAATAACAAACAAAAAAAAACAAATAACAAAACAAACAATGAAAACGAAGTTACAAGAAAACAAAATAATTAACAACTAGCAATATTTAAATTTACGGACAAGTAAATGGTAATAACTGATTGTTTGACTACTTGAGATTTTGAATGACTGCTTGAAACTGTAAATTGACCACGCGAACACTTTGAATGACTGACTGATGATTACTCTGTGATGATGACTGTGAACTTGATAATAACTCGATGACGACTGCGAGATAACTGGCTGATAACTTGATACCTGCACGATACTGATAACCACGAGATAACTGATTTCATCCCTCAAGTCTTCTCTCGTCATCACCTTCTACCAACCACCCCTCCATGACTTTGTTGAAGGAAGGGGTGAGTTGTCATGGTTGTGACCGAGAGATAGCATATGCGGTTTGATGTGCGGGATAATATTGTCTTAATATTTATACTTAATATTAGGTTGACTATTTACATTATTTACACTATATCTACATATATACATCTGCATATCTACATACACATGACGAACTATGCGTGTTGGTATTAATATGTTGAGGCTTAGGGGTGTGCGCATATGTATTGAGGCGCGCAAGCTGATTCAACTTGCGCGCTTAAGTAATATTGGGATATATCTACTTTGTACCCGTTTTGATCAGTCGTAATAATTTTAAATATATTGTTAACCATGTAAACAAAATATAATTTGATTAATACATATAACTAAATTCGGAATCGAAACGAGTTCGTCTTTATGATTAGCTGATAATCCGGCGTTACATGAGATCGGCACGTTCACAAATTACTGGAAAGTTTTATAATCACCAGAATTTACTTATTTCAATTGCAGTCATAAAATGTGTTCGAAATATTTAGGGGTGGTTCAGTTTATTACCTACAATACTATTTATTTTTGTTGTCCGTAATAAAAATGTAAACTGTGAATATGTCACTAAAGTAAATATAAAAAATATATACAGGGTGGATCATGTAATCGTACGAACTTTACACATTTTGAAACTAAAATGAAAATTGAATTAATGGATAATAATAAGCGTGAATGTAAAATATTGAAAATGATTTGAAAAAACGATCCGATTCGCGAATGGCGCTTAATTTAACGGTGTTTCGGCAATACCGGTTGGATTGCCGGTAACAGAACGACATGATTCTTTAATATAATTTAAAACTTGCGTTTTAAACATTGTGGAGTCATTAGAATTAATCTCGCAATGGGAAGATAGAGAATCTTCTAATAAAGCTGAATTGCTAAAGAATTCGATTTGTACCCCAATATTTACAGTTACGCTATGCTCTTTGTCCGATATTTTTAGCAATACGGTAACTTTGAGTAGGTTATTACAAACAAAATCAATGGACAAATCTTACGCTAATAACTTGATAAATAATACTATTGATGTTTTATCAAATTAGAGAAAAAATGCTGCCACCTCATTTAAAACAATTTATAATGATGCAGTAAATATTTTAAACGACTTACAAATTGAAATGACGAAACCTCGAATTACCAAATATCAGAGAAACAAACCAAACGTGGATCAACCTATTATAGAGGATTATTATCGAATTAATATATATTTACCTCTTCTGGATAATATTATTGCGAATTTGCAATACAGATTTAATAAAGACACCATGAATTTGTTTAATTTTAACACAATAATACCTAGTGTTGAAAGAATTGAAAATGCATTACATGCATACAGAGAATGTGACGCCAATATTTATCCAATATTAAAAATAATTTTACTATTATTATGTACTCTGCCCGTTAGTGTTGCTTCTGCAGAAAGAAGTTTTTCTGCACTAAAAAGATTGAAATCGTGGCTGCGAGCCACTATGTTTCAAGAAAGACTTACCAGATTAGCTCTATTAAATATTCATAGGCATATTGAAATTAATATTGACAAAATTATTAACAAGTTAGCTGTAAAACAAAGAAAAGTAGATTTCATTATTTAAGAAATATTATAAATAGTTTTTTAAAGAAATATAGTTATAAAAGTCTGTTATTTTATTATGTTTTTATGTGTTATATTTATTTCGGATGTGATATTATTTGTTTTTTATTTAAAATAAATAGAATTTTATTTTATTATTATATATATAGTAATTTTTATAAAAATGTTTTGATATTTATGGAATTAAAAAAATAATATAAAGTTTTTTTCTTGTTTTTAAATTATCCCCCCACCCTAAGCCAGTTGGCTGGAAACGCCCCTGTCTGTGAGTGTGTGTTTATTATTTGAACTGTTCTTGTAAGTAAGAATAAAGGGGTTTCTTATTGTGCTCTAATTGGTCATTTAAACATTGAAGAGTATTTTGAGTGTTATTTAATTTATCTATTTCATACGTTTCTAGTAGATTAAGTTATCTACTTTTGTTAATTGAATGTAATATTTTATTGTTTTTAATATTGACACAAGTGTGGTTGTGTATGAATAAATGTCTACCGAAATTTGAAATATGTTTTTGTGTTATATGCTCTTTAAATCTTACTTTTAGGGCTCTCCCTTTTTCGCCAATGTAAGTATCACCGCATATATCACAGGTTAGTGAGTATACTCCATTTTTATTCATTATATCGATGTTGTCTTTATGATGGCTAAATAAATGTTTAATGGTGTTTTGAGTTTTAAATACTGGTATGATGTTATGTTTCCGAAAGATTTTAATTATTTTGTTAGATACAAATGCAAATTCGGTAATACTTCTGCATTGGGGAGGTTCTTTTGCTTTTTCATTTTTGTTGTATTGTTTTAAACTGTTTTGTATTATATTTGTTTTATTATAAATTTTAATTAAAATTTTCTGGATTATTTTTGGGTTATAGTTATTATTTGTGTTAATGTCTTCTAACTTGAGGTTCAAATAAAATTCTTAATACTCGAAGGACCGTTTAAAATAAATATTGAATACAGTAAAATATGTATAATATCGACAAATTGAAGTGAACACAGTTTGACCGGTTGTTGTCGTCTCTTCGTTTTTTCTCCACTCGTGAACGTCCAAGGATGCGGGGGTGGAGTTTAAGGGGTGAGTGCTGGTAAGGAAGACGCACTAATTGGTTGCAATTTTCCTCCATCTTCCACCACTCTGCGTTGTTGCCAAACTGCAACCTGCGATGACCGGGGTGCACTGGAAGGTCTCCTTCTGCTAACCAGATGTCCAAAATCCCGCTCTATTGTTTAAAAAGGGACATCCTTGAGCTTGTCCTCTGATGGTCGAAAATACGCAAAACTGCTTATTACCGCAATATCTAAACGCACACTTTCACAAAAACACAATAAATTATTTATGGCCGTTTTGTCACCATGGGAAAAATGTATACAAATAAATATAAAAATAAACAGTTGAAAGACACGGTCTGGATGTAGTCAAATGCAAATCTTGTTACGGTTTTTGAATAAAGCGTAACATCCTCCCCCCGTTGAAATGAAGTGAATTTCAAAAAGTAATAATAACAAAAATGATTCCTTAGTGCATACATGAAACATAAATTCTAATACACGCAAACATCACTATCTACAATTATACCTACCACAGTCCTGAATTAACAATAATCATTAAATATATAGGGTCCGCCAATAAGGGCGTGTGAACTTTAAAATTGAATAAAACAAGTTGTGTGTGAGGTAGAAACGAAATTTATTTTTCATTCGAAAGGGTATTCGACCCCATTAAGTATAAAAGATAACATCGTTCAAATGACCACCGCGGCTCCGTTTGGTAGCCCCGATCCGGGAGGTCCAATTTTCGATGACTCTGGAGCACATATCGGCCTCAATTTGAGCGATGGCGTTGCGTATGTTGACTTTGAGGTCATCGGTGTTTAGAGGCTTGTTGGCGTAGACCAGCGACTTGAGATAGCCCCAGAGAAAAAAGTCTAAAGGCGTTAAATCGCACGATCTCGGTGGCCAGTTGATATCGCCTCCGCGCGAGATGACCATGTCCGGAAATCGCTCGTGCAGAATGTCCATTGTGGCATGGACTGTGTGGCACGTGGCGCCGTCCTGCTGGAACCACATGTCGTCCGTGTCCATATCATCCAGTTTAGGCCAAAAGAAGTTTATCATCGACCTGTAGCGCTCCCCATTGACGGTTATGGCCGCCCCAGCTTCGTTCTCGAAAAAGTACGGACCGATGATGCCGCCGGCCCAAAATCCACACCAAACAGTGACTTTCTGGGGATGCATTGCCACTTGGTGGACCTCGTGTGGGTTGTTCTCACTCCAAATGCGGCAATTTTGCTTGTTCACATACCCGTTCATCCAGAAATGAGCCTCGTCGCTGAAGATGATTTTTCGGCCAAAATGGGGGTCTGCTTCCAACTGCTCCAGAGCCCAGTCAGCGAACGCCCGACGCTGTCTGTGGTCGTTTATCTTGAGCTCCTGGGTCAATTGGATTTTGTACGGGTGCAGACCCAAATCCAGATGCAAAATTCTGCGAGTTGATGTCTCCGAAAGGCCAAGTTCCTGTGCACGACAAAAAATGGAATGCCTCGGGTTCTCGCGCACACTCTCACGGACAGCAGCTATATTTTCGTTCGATCGGGCGTTTCGTCGACGTGTCAGTGTTGGCTGGTTGTTTACTGAACCAGTCGACTCGAATTTGCCCACCAATCGACGGATAGTCGACTCTACAGGCCGATCATCGCGACCGTAAAATGGGCGAAGTGCGCGGAACGTTGCCCGAACTGATGACCCATTTTCGTAAAACAATTTAATAATTTGCACGTGCTGCTCGACACTCAAACTTGCCATGGTGATTTGGTGTTATATACTGAACAAATGACAGCAATTTTGACAGCTCTACCTCGAACAACATGGCCGCACCCTTCCGGCAAACTTCGCGCGTCCCTAATGGCGGACCCTTTATAAAAACATAAAATTATATACAAATATTTATTCTTGGGGAAAAGCACATAGTTTGACGGAAGGGCGCACACACTTCTCACGTGACGTATTCACTGTCGCGGCGCGCACTATACCATCCTTGCCCTTATGAACGGCTTCCACGCGACCGACTCGCTTCAACCGACGTTGTAGCTCCTGCAGGTACTCTTTGCTCCACCTGGCTTAAAAATGCTGCTGGAGACGTTGTACGAACTGCCATCGCGACTGTGTTGATATTTATTTCCCCCAAGTCAGGCTCGAGAAGAGCCCTTAAATTACCTCCGATAAGGAAATGGCCTGGTGTTAGGAAGGACATGTCGTTTGGGTCTTGGGATAAAGGATATAGTGGTCGAGAATTAAGGATTGCCTCTATTTGAATTAAAAATGTCAGAAACCCTTCATATGCTAAGTTTGCAAACCCGGCTATTTTATACAATAATCGTTTGCTGTATTTAATCCCAGCTTCCCAGAGACCCCCAAAATGTGGAGCACGTGGCGGTATAAAGTGCCAATTAATTTTATCCAAACTTAAAGTGGTTTTTATTTCATTTTACTGTACTTGTAAAAAGTTATATAGTTTTTTAATTTCATTGTTGGCTCCAACAAAGCTTGTTGCGTTTTCGCTATATAAATCAGTAACTAGACCATGCCTTGACATAAACCTACGCAAAACAGCTATAAATAAACCAGTTGTTAAATCACTAACGATCTCGAAGTGTATCGCTTTTGTGGCCATGCATACAAAAAGTGCTATGTACACCTTGTTTAGTTTTGCCGATTTTCGCTTACCCTATTTAACCATGAACGGGCCACCGTAGTCAATGCCTGTTTTGTTACACGCGAGGGAGGCCGAATGATAAAATTAATAAAAAAATAGCTAAGGTAAACCAGGCTCTCCTTGGAGTAACTATCGACTAGCTGCAGGCGAAGATATCAATGGTAGAGCAAAAGAAAATAAGTGTACTTACCCTCGGTCAGCGGTACTGGTCTCGTGGCACTTTATAGGGTTTTTAGAGAACCGTTATTAAAACTAACGAGAAAGATTAAATTAATGATCGTGTATTAAATCAATAATAAATAAGCAATGAACAATTAACACAAACGATTAACAAACACGGGCACAAATTAGTATAAAAGCAAACAAAAGAATTAACAAAAGAGAATTAAACAATTTAACACTGTTGTACAAATGATTTACGGTACCGATCACGGATCGCGAGCAAAAAGGCCGAAACGACGTATTTATGGAACAAACCCGAAGTCAACTGACTTATTTAAAGAATAAGCACGAAGTGGACGATTGATAATTTTTTGTCGTTGCAAGAAAACTTATGAGGGCGCTTTTGGTTTTTGAAAAAAAACAGTGGTAGGGGACGAGTAATGTTTACTCGCCCTCCACTAGATGGCGGTACCGATATTGGATTGAGTAATAATTAGCATTTACTCGTTAGTTACCGAGAGCAATAAAATATTGTATTACTTAACCCTATCATATGCTAGCTAATTATATATACATTTGCGTATGAGGATCATCTCTCATGATTCGTAGTAATCCACTACCCGTCTCAGAAAGTACCTCGTGTGGGATGTCAATTTATTGGCCGCGACGTCGTCTCCGTGATTTTCGAGACCTCGTAGGGGTCGCGAGTCAATTCGCGGCGTAATTAACGATTTTCCAATTTGATCGTATAATTTTTGGAAACGTGTCGTGTCATGGACGTGACGAATGGCTCCTTTGTTACATTTCTCCGTAATTTTACAAAGGGCTTCCTTTACGGATCCGATTTCCCTTTTTTTTGTTCTTAATGTCTGGACTTTCGGGAGTCGGCTGTCTGGGTACCAGATTTCGGGTGGTCGGTGCATCGCATTGTTTAGCCGGACCGTACCCTAAACAATTAACGGCCATTTGGCACGTTTCCGGCTGGGCTGCACTTTCGAAACGGCCGTGACATTGCGTTGATAAATGAGGATTTATAATTTATTCTTGGGCAGCGGATCCTCGCGAGAGACTTACTCATACGCCCCTAATTCCCTAATTTTATGATGCTTAATCTAACATGCTACATCCTATATGCACATGTTTAAAATATGATATGTCAATGTATGTGCTACGAACGTAACTCATTTTTAATTTAAAAAAATGCTTATGAAATTAATGAAATATAAAATAGTAGAATAAAAATTGAATTTGAAATATCGCGCGGTTTGAATTAATAAATAAGCATTGTTATCGACGATCAAGGTAGATCGCCGGTAACAATTCGGCCCCGTAAAAAGGAGTGAAGTTCGCATTCCATCTAGATTCGCGGAATATACACAACGACATACATTGACGATATATTAATATGTATGTGATATACGACAAACGATCATGCAGATTGGTAGAGGTAATATTTACATAAACCTGCTGTGTAGAAACAGTTTGCAGAGCGGGCGAGATGTTTTCTGGTCATCTCACGCAGGAATCTGGGTTCTTAAGATAATAACCCCTGCTGCTGCTGGTTACGATGAGTGACGGCACGATCATCTGTTGGTCCTACTGGACTGCACTGGTCGCTGGAAAATCTGCTGGATCCGGGGTCGAGGTTGTAAGAAGTGCTTCTTCTATATGGATCAGCCTCGACTTAGTGCCCATCATGCTGCACTGGCGGCTGACGAAACGGTGGCACTGGATATTTGCAGGATACTTGGCTCAGAGAACGAGGGATCGAACGGCGTTCCCCATGACGAGAGCTCTGGCCTTCGTTGTCGGTTCCGGACGGGACGAACGGCATCCCGGAGAATGGCTCATGGACCGATTATATTTTTGGGCGCCACAATGGGTTGTTGATTTGAGCTGCCCATTGTCAGCTAACTGGATGGCTGGAAGGTGTTGCGACGTCATTTAAATTTGCAACGTTTTGCCTTGGTGAAATCCAGGTCGGAAAAACGCGACGAACGGCATCGGATTCTCCTATTGAGACGGTGGACGAAACATCACCGTCGCGACGTCACGGGTTATCCTCGATGTCACTCTTAACCCGTAGAGTGATAATGTTTATTTACTACACTAAATGATCACTACAATATCCAGGGTCGCAAAGCCCGGCCGTTTGAGAGCGTCTATTGCCTTAGTTTTACTATCCGGGGTCACAAGGCCCGGCGGTTCGAGAGTGTCTATGTCTTAATTTCACTATCCGGGGTCACAAGGCCCGGCGTTTAGAGAGTGTCTATGTCTTAATTTCACTATCCGGGGTCACAAGGCCCGGCGGTTAGAGAGTGTCTATATTATCAGCGGTTTAGCGTCTCTTTCGCAGTTACAAAACGTCACTGTGTTACCGAATATACCCGATCACTATTTGTACGTGGAGGCGCCGGGCTGGACAGTAACATTTGTTTCGTCATGTTCTTCTGGGCTCTGGAGGGAACTTCTCGCGAATTGTTTGTGTGGGGCGGCACGTTACGCGGAATTGTCTGTGTGGGGGACGTTCATTTGAATTCACTAATTACACATGGGCGGTTTCGTTGGTTTTTAAGAGATGTCCGTGGTCGTCGCGGCGATTTTTCTTGGTAAGCGGCAGGAACGGCAAGGCGATTTAATTGAAGTTCTGCCGCTGCAAGTCTTTTCCCGGTACATTAGGACATTCCTTGTGCCAGTGTCGGCCTTGATTGCATTTTCTGCAGCGCGGCGGTGACCTAGGGCGTTGTTGTTGCGTCGCGTCGGGCATCATCTGGTTCTTCGGCGGGGCTGTAGGTGCATCAGGATTTCGCGGTTCTGGTCGCTCAGAATGTTTATATTTTCGTTGTTCCGGAGTAAACTTCTGATGATCATTTCGGCCGTTCATATTTGGCGAGGAGGGGCGGCCGCTTGTCCTGGGGTAATTATTGTACCGACGTTGTTGGTACCCTGAAGGACGACGATTTTCATACAGCCGGTCAGTGGAATGTTTCGACCTATAAGTATAATCGAGTTCGTTTGGTCGTCCGGTTCTTGCTTGAGGTGGTGGAGTGCGTCGTTGGGGAGGCTTATACAATTTTGGTGAGCTCTCACTTGTGGCAGCAGGGATTTTAATGCTGACGGCCTTTTCCACAAACTCGGCAACTGAACGTGGCTCAAAATGAAGAGCCGTGCGAAGACTCTGCGACGATAACTGCCACATAATTCGCGTTAAAAATTCCTCAGGCCAAGCTGCAGCATGACGCTCAAACAAAATTTGCTTTCGCAAAGCAAATACTCCTGGCGGCGTTTGCCCTTGTTTCAAATTAATCATCTCCGCCACCTCGTCATAGCGGGCCATTAGGGGATCCACAGAGGCGATGAATAATCGTTTCGCTTGATCCCAGGGTACGTCTTCGGCGAAATATCCCCCATACTCTGCCTTAGATGGAGCGTCCATGCGGGCCAGGGCTCTTCTATTTTTCGCAGAGTCTTCCATCGCAAGTCCTTCAAACTCCCTCTCAAGGAGTTGAATAAACTTTTGAGGGTTCTTCCCAGTGAACGTCACACGATCTTCGGGCTCACTTATTTTGGCGTCTTTTAAATATGCCATTATGTGCCTCCCGATGAATGCATCGGCATTTTCGTTGTTTGGAGGCGGCGGCGAAGACCTGTGAGCGGTAGGCTGCTGCGTGTATTGGAGGTGTCTCTGCTGGTCCTGTTCTTGTAAATATTCGGGATATGACATTTGCGACGATCTGGAGGAGTGCCGGGAATTTGGTCTTTCATTCTCGAGTATACGTCGAACTTCTCTGTCGCGGTCCTGCAGGTATTCCATTAACCGCCTATCTTGTGTTTGTTGGTATTCACGCATTTGATTGATTACGCCAACAAGGTCACTGTCGTTTGACGGTTGATTTTGAGTCCCTGAGTTCCTCTCCCGATTGACAAGGTATTCGCGGAGTCGTCTAATTTCTAGGGTGAGCTCGTTGTTCGCTGGGGCGGCTTCTTGAGTGCGAAATTCTCCCTCTTGAAGAAGCTGATTCTGGTGGTCTAGTACTAGACGTTTTGCGTCCCGTTTCGCCCGGAGACGTTCAAGAGCGATTTCTGCTTCCCTTACTTCTCTGTCGCCCTCGTCCTCGATGATGGAGCCGAACGGGGAAGCTCTATCTGGATTCGTCTGCCTCCTTTCGGTCCACTCTCCCGCAATTGAAGCTTCCGTGTCATCCAGGATTCGGTAGATCTCGTTAGCTATGGTCGCTGCTGGTAAATTTCCAAGGCAAGAGTTGGAGCGTGAGCATTGCAGGCTATTGCGAACGGACATTGCTGTTATTTGTTGAAAAAAACGTTAAAAAAAAGAAAAAAAAATGTAGTCGTTCTCGGCCCCTATCGAATCTCAATCTCGTTGTTGGCTGTTTAAAGAAATATCGATTGACAGACCCTGCACACAGTGAAGAAAATTTAAAAAAAATTTAAATAAACAAATAAACACAATATTATATACCGCCCTGAAACAGAGACAAGTAAATATTCCAACACAAATATCGGTCAATTTATAAATCAAAACAAAGTCGAATACTCTGGAAAAAAAATATTAGTGCAGAAAGAATGATGCCAGTCTGGGTGTAATAAACAGTATTATTAAACGTGCAATAATAAAATTCGCAGAGCCGAGGAAAACGAATTAGTTGGAGAGCCGAGATTTGATCACGCGACAAAAAAAAACCGTTTATTAATTAAGTAACTTGCATAAATAATGTAAAAGATTAATAACTATTATCAAAACCTAACCGCTTTTATTACAAATAACTGAAATTTGAGTATAGGTAATATTAAGTAAAAATGTATTATTATTAAGAGAAAAATAATATTAAAATGAAATTATACTTAATTAGACTTGATTATGTTTAAAATAAAATGAAACAATTACACTTAAAATAATCTGGGTATTCGGTTTACTTGTGTTTTTTGAATCACTAATGAAGTTAATGTTAAATGTGTGCCACTTTTAACTAAATAATTTGTGTAAATTAATAGATCACTTTGACCACAACAAAAAAAAATATCAACGTGTGAATTTGATTGGCCACTAAATTAAGATCAGGTAGTAGGTATAATTGTAAAACACGTAAGGGCGCTACTTGTTACACGGCACAAGTGCGGACCAAATAATAACAATTAGTAGAAATATATATAAAAAATAAATTTACTCAGGGCGTGGGTATGAACGAGCCACTAAGGTTGGGCGCCACTTGTTACACGCGAGGGAGGCCGAATGATAAAATTAATAAAAAAATAGCTAAGGTAAACCAGGCTCTCCTTGGAGTAACTATCGACTAGCTGCAGGCGAAGATATCAATGGTAGAGCAAAAGAAAATAAGTGTACTTACCCTCGGTCAGCGGTACTGGTCTCGTGGCACTTTATAGGGTTTTTAGAGAACCGTTATTAAAACTAACGAGAAAGATTAAATTAATGATCGTGTATTAAATCAATAATAAATAAGCAATGAACAATTAACACAAACGATTAACAAACACGGGCACAAATTAGTATAAAAGCAAACAAAAGAATTAACAAAAGAGAATTAAACAATTTAACACTGTTGTACAAATGATTTACGGTACCGATCACGGATCGCGAGCAAAAAGGCCGAAACGACGTATTTATGGAACAAACCCGAAGTCAACTGACTTATTTAAAGAATAAGCACGAAGTGGACGATTGATAATTTTTTGTCGTTGCAAGAAAACTTATGAGGGCGCTTTTGGTTTTTGAAAAAAAACAGTGGTAGGGGACGAGTAATGTTTACTCGCCCTCCACTAGATGGCGGTACCGATATTGGATTGAGTAATAATTAGCATTTACTCGTTAGTTACCGAGAGCAATAAAATATTGTATTACTTAACCCTATCATATGCTAGCTAATTATATATACATTTGCGTATGAGGATCATCTCTCATGATTCGTAGTAATCCACTACCCGTCTCAGAAAGTACCTCGTGTGGGATGTCAATTTATTGGCCGCGACGTCGTCTCCGTGATTTTCGAGACCTCGTAGGGGTCGCGAGTCAATTCGCGGCGTAATTAACGATTTTCCAATTTGATCGTATAATTTTTGGAAACGTGTCGTGTCATGGACGTGACGAATGGCTCCTTTGTTACATTTCTCCGTAATTTTACAAAGGGCTTCCTTTACGGATCCGATTTCCCTTTTTTTTGTTCTTAATGTCTGGACTTTCGGGAGTCGGCTGTCTGGGTACCAGATTTCGGGTGGTCGGTGCATCGCATTGTTTAGCCGGACCGTACCCTAAACAATTAACGGCCATTTGGCACGTTTCCGGCTGGGCTGCACTTTCGAAACGGCCGTGACATTGCGTTGATAAATGAGGATTTATAATTTATTCTTGGGCAGCGGATCCTCGCGAGAGACTTACTCATACGCCCCTAATTCCCTAATTTTATGATGCTTAATCTAACATGCTACATCCTATATGCACATGTCTAAAATATGATATGTCAATGTATGTGCTACGAACGTAACTCATTTTTAATTTAAAAAAATGCTTATGAAATTAATGAAATATAAAATAGTAGAATAAAAATTGAATTTGAAATATCGCGCGGTTTGAATTAATAAATAAGCATTGTTATCGACGATCAAGGTAGATCGCCGGTAACAGTTTTTATAAAGGGGCGGGTTGGGTTAGCGCGACATTCCCGTAAATTTCCCATGATGGGTTGTGATGATCGCCAGCCTTAAAACAAACTACACATTTTCTAATTACTTGTTTGACACTATTTTTTCCCGATATTGGCCAATATTTGGTGCGCAAATTTACTAAGGTTCCCTGTGGACCTATGTGAAAATTTTTAATGTGATAATCACGTATTATTAACTCATTAATGGGACTGTTTTTTGGCAAAATAATCGGATGTTTTAAGCCGTATTCTAAGTGAAAATAATTTAATCTACCCCCAACCCGTAATATACCATATTCGTCTATGAACGGGTTAAGTTGTAACACGGAGCTATTTGAGTCCAAAGACTGTTTATTACCTAATTTCTTTTGAAAATGCTGATTACTTAAATATTATTTAAATATCTCCTGACCCATACAGTCACTCTAATTAATTTGTTAATGATAGAATATTTATTTATCCAATAAATCCGCAAAGTTACATTGGTAATAATTAATGTTCTTAATTCAGACTTATGCTCTAAATTAGGAATAAATGTCTGTGTCCATTTGTGTTTTAGAAATGCGGGACCATGCCACCATAAGAATTACTAATTAATTCAGACAGTCTTTGAACTTCACCAACTCGATGTGCAACAAATTGTTTAAATCGTGCTGGGTCTGATTTAAGCCAGGATAAAACAATTGTTGAGTCTGTATAATAATAATAATTTATTACTTCTGCGTGTAAAGTTTTACCCGGTTTACTAAATTAGCAGTTAAAACTGCTGCACATAGCTCTAATCGAGGTAACGTGATTGATTTTAATGGTGCAACCCTAGACTTCGAGCATAACGCATGTAGTTCTAGTTTTGCATTCGGAGATGATTTTACCTTGCGAGGAGTGTTAATAGTTTGCATTGAATTTAACTCATTGCGTAGTTCAAACCATAAATCAAGTATATCTGTCGGAACTTGTTCGTCCCATTGTAGTTTGTGTCTCCATATGTCCTGTATTATTAATTTTGCTTTAATAATTATCAGACCTAATAAACCCAAAGGGTCAAAATATTTTGAAATTTCGAATAAAATCGAACGTTTTGTTGTGCTAACTGAATTTAATTTAAATGAGTTATATTCAATTTTATCGTTGACTGGATTCCACTGAACGCCTAAGGTTTTAATATTTTCGTCTGGTGCTAAAGTTAAAACATTGTTACTGATTTCGTTGTTGTTTAAATCATTAATAATTTCTGGATTTTCGTGGCCCACTTACGTAAAGAGAACCCACCCCGTTTTAGAGTTTCCAGTAATGAATCGCGTAAATGCCTAACGGCCTCTATACTTGGAGCACCCGTTTATAAGTCGTCCATATAAAAGTCTTGACATATGACTTGTGACGTTAATTTATCGTTGGTTTCGTTTGACAACTCTTGCAAACATCTATCTGCCAAATAAGGTGCACAACAAGTCCCATAGGTGACAGTTTTTAATTGATAAATTAAAATTGGTTTATTTGGAGAATCTCGCCACAAAATCTGCTGATATTTACAATCGGAATCACGAATTCTAATTTGCCGATACATCATTTGGATGTCGGCTGTTATGACGTACTCATGAGTACGGAATCTAAGTAATATATCAAATAATTCTTGTTGTAAAGTAGGCCCTGTGAGTAATAACTCATTAAGAGATATTTTGTTGTGAGATTTGGCACTAGCATCAAATACTACCCTAAGTTTAGTGGTTAAACTTTAATTTTTAATAATTGCGTGGTGTGGCAAAAAATAACCACATTGATTTTCAAAATTTGAGATACGTCCAATTTGACCTAAACTAATGTACTCGTTGATAAACAGGAGATATTGCTCTTTTAAATGTGGGTTTTTATGAAATTTTCCCTCTAGATATATTAAACGTTTTTTAGCACTACCGTATGAATTTCTTAATGCCTCTGGATTAGTTTTCCACGGCAATGCGACTACGAATCGCCCATCTTTGCCTCGTTCGACGTTATTAATAAAAAAATCTTCACATTGAATTTCCTGTCTGGATTTAATTGGTACTTTATTTTCTACTTTCTCTAGCTCCCAAAAACGTTGAACTGAATTATTCAACTGTGAAAAGGTCACAGAATTGCAGGATAAATTCTGCGTCGGTTGGGCGGAAGGTAACCTACCACTAATTATCCAACCTAATTTGGTATTTTGGAGAGTTAATTTATTAGACTCATTATATAACCTATCTGATGCTAATAAAGTATAAAACAATTCTGCACCGATTTATTTATTTATTTAACGGATGACACCTTTTTACAAAATATAATTTTAAAATACAATTTACACTAAATATACTTAAAGATACAGAAAAGCAAAATTATTATCAACAAGAAATAAATATATACAATAATCCAAATGAGGCGAGAATCTTAAAATAACATTTTGTAAATACAAACATATACTCAAATAAACAATACTATATATTCACACATACAATAATAGTAATTTAACTAGAATTACGTACAAATAGACAAATCAACAAACTTAAGGCTATATTTAAACGATTCAAAAGAACTATAAATAAGAAAGTTAGGATTGGTGCATAATTTATTGTAAAATTTCATTATCCTACTAATTGGATTATTACTTCCATAATTTGTAGTATGGAGAGGAATTCGAAACGGAAAAGTATTACGGGTTATTCTTATCAGGGAAAAATTAAAATCTAGCACCGAAAGCAAATCTGGATAATCTATTATAACATTTATTAATTTAAAACCGAAGCATAAATCAAGCATAACTCTTCTATAATGCAGAGATTTTAAATTTAATTCCAAGCCTGAAAGATATCAAAATTAAAAATTTACTTCGGACCATCTGTATTTTATTAGATGTATTTTTATAATAAGGATTCCATATTATGGAACAATATTCTAATTTAGAACGTACTAATGTAAGATATAAAATTTTCAATGTGTCAATACTAAAACCAGCGGAAAACCGTTTAATACATCCAAGAGTTTTAAGAGCTTTATTACAAATAATATTGATATGTGATATAAAAGTTAGCCGAGTATGAAAAATAATACCTAAATCTTTAACTTCTGTTACCGATTTCAATTTAAAACCATTAATAAAGTATGAAAATTTTAGTAAATTACCACGAGAAAAAGAAATAGAACAGCACTTATTAATATTAAGGTCAAGATTATTATTTGAGCACCACCTTGAAAGATTATTAATGTCATCTTCTAAAGCATTACGATCATTCTCATTGCAAATTATTGAAAATAACTTTAAATTATCGGCGAACATCAGGAATTTTGAAGAATTAAAACATTTGCCTATCTGATTTATGAACAATAAACATAGAATAGGCCCACAATGAGAACCTTGCGGGACGTAAAAGGTTACATTTATTGAATCAGAAATATAATTATCAATTTTTACATATTGTTTGCGATCACATAAGAAACTACGAAACCAACATACAACTATATCACTGAAGCCATACGCAGTAAGCCTAGATAACAACGCACCATGGTTAACACGTTCAAAAGCTTCCGAGAAATCAGTGTAAATTGCATCAACCTGATATCCACTCTCGAAAGCACGTACAATAAAATGCTGATATGATAACAAATTAGTTATAGTAGATATACCTTCAACAAAACCATGCTGCTCCTAATAAATACTGTGTTTGTAAGTCCATATCACTTGCTTCGAAACTAAATAGTCCAGCATTTTAGGTCGACTGCAGGGTAATACCCCTGCAATTGCAAACATCTCTAACCCCATCTTTAAACAAAGGATTAATAAAAGATTCCTTCCATATGTTCTGAAATGTACCACTAGATAAAGAACATTTAAATAAAGTAAGAATAGGTAATGTAAGAGAAAACACACATCTTCTTAAAAAATAAGGAGGCAAACCATCAGGATACAGAATCATTTAAATTACTTAGATAAGTAAAAATGTCAACGGAATTAACTGAAAGCGACTCAAGGCAGAGAGACTCAACACATTCAGTTACTTCAGGAGAATCAGCATTACGATACACTGTTGAAAAGTATTTAGCGAATAAATTTACACACTCGTATCCATTATTACTAACAATACCATTGTAACACATTTGTTTAGGAAACCCACGTATCCTGCTGTAATCATTAACATATTTCCAAAAAACCTTAGGATTTCGTTTGACATGCAATTCTACATTGTTAATATATTTATCATATCACATAAATTTGCACATTGAGCTCTTAGAATTTTAAACTCATCATAATCCTCAAAACTGCCCGAGGCTTTAAACTTAGAATGTGCCTTTTTCTTATATTAAACTAGTTGGATTAATTCACTATTAAACCAACGTGGATATGATGAATTTCTCTTACGCTTTACCGGAACAAACAAGTTAAGACCCTCATTAATGACGTTGTAAAAATGATTTACAGAAATATTTAAATCTGGATTACTCAAATAGGATTTCCAATCCACAGATGCTAAATAAATGTTTAATGACTCATAATCGGCACATTTAAAATCAAAATGTAATAAGTCAATATCGCTAGGTTTATAAAAACTGGAATCTGCTAAACGAATGCCACTGGGTACCTGAATTTCATGAATATTTAATTTTTGCGCTGGAAGTTGATTTGTTATTTTATTAATAACAAAACAGGATATATTTGTTTGAAAACTATAAACTAAATAACCTATATTAATATTTACATATGTTCGAGCGAAACAATTACTTGCACCTACGCCTGAAAATGACTGTTTGGTTTTAAATTGTTGCAGTTTCAATAGGTTAGCGGCTTTATTTGTTATTAAATTCATCTGCGCACCTGAATCTAATAAAGCCCTGCATTTTTGTTTGCGATTTCTTACGTGCACTTCTACTACACATGTGGACAATAACACGAGGTTATTATCTGCATTTTTAAATGCAACGATGAATTATCACTTGAATTTCCCTGAACTTCATTATTATGAGAAAAGTGCAATAACGAACCGTGCTTTCGTTTACAAGTTTTACATAATCTAGGCGACTTACAATCAATTAAATTATGACCCGACCTAAGACAGTTGCCACATAATCGTTTTAATCTTACTACATCAGAGCGTTTAAATTGCTAAAAAAATTTCACAATTGAAAATTTGATGATGTTAAGAACAAACTACACATGAAATTTAATTACTGATTTGACTCTGCTGTTTAAATTTCACTGAATTTTCCGAATTTGTTTTTCCGATTCTAGAACTTGACACCGTTTAGACAAAAAAAATTCTAATTCCTCTAAACTAGGCATTTGTTGTAATTGATTTTCCCATTCTACTTGTAAAGAATAAGGACAATGACTTAAAGTTAAATTAACTAACCAATCTTCTGATTTATTAACAGGACGATCTAATGCTTGTAATACTCGTGTGTTTTGACTTAATGCGTTACTTAGGCCGCGATACTCTTGACTAGACTGAACCGTTCTAGCTGCTTCGCCGGTTAGCGAAGATTTCAAATACTGAAATTTTTGCAGATTTGATAACTGTGGATTGTTTCCAATTAAAGAATTGAACCTATCAATAAAAGAGTACCACTCACAATAATCTCCACAAAATGAAGGTAGCGTTATTTCCGGTAATTTAACTTGAGCTTGAGATAATTGAATGTTATATACTGCTGAATTTTCATGTTTATTTAACTTTTGAGCCCTAATTTTTAAACGTGTTGCTGTTTTTAGTAGCCCAACATTACGACTAAATGATTGTAGAGCATTCTCATCATATTTTTTCCGCTCTAACTTAGCAAATTCAAAAATCAAACTTAAAACATTATCAATTAAAGCTAAACAAACGTCTGCGTCCACGTTTTCTGACTCGAATTCTTCATTAATACTAGCGATATTCGTTTCAATATTATAATATTATTTATGTAATGCACGAAATGCGCGATCACTCTCTTTAGACAATTGAGGTACCTGAGTTTCTGATTCTTGAGACATGATTAAGGGAAAAAATAAAATGGAAAAGGATAACCAGAGGCCTACCTTGCCAACTCGCTCGTGACTTGGGGGGACTGACTCTACTGTATTTGTCCTATGAAGATGGATCCAGAGGGCGTCTTTGTTCCCACGGGGTACCTGGCGCTGCTTTTCCGACGTAACCACAGGGCCGTAGGTTTCTTTGGGCTGCGATGCTGCTACTGCTGGTAATCGGTGCGGAATAACGATGATGTACTTTTCGAACAGCGAGCAAATTTTCCTCATTGTATAGGGGCTATCGATGGTAAACACATACGTGTAATTAAACCGATTGGTAGTGGATCCCTAAATTTTAAGTATAAAGATCATTTTTCTATTCTATTCTTCTTGCTGTGTGCGATTCTGATTATAAATTTTTATATATTGATGTTGGTTCACCTGGAAGTATTACCTAGAGAAGTAGTTGTTTCAAAAGTGATTTGTTTCTTGTAGTCTTAATAAGACTAATTTGTTGTTGATTTTACGAAATATTTTCGTGTTTTTTCTAATTTTTAGCTAATGTTACGGCCCTTTCAGCCATGTCATTTACCACGCGCAACTGTGATAAATATGTGTTTGATTTACTATATTCATCATTTGATTCCCACAAACTAGGATTAACGTTCAGAAAACCTTTGCCGATTCCGAAACGCGAGAACAATGTTTTGCTTTGATTCGAAACCAAGTCTTGAATTTCACGGTTGTTCCTCAACTCTAACTCGGGTGCACTATTCAAATTGATTTTAACCCGCTTAAACTGAACGTCGCACTAAATGTTGTTTTTCAACTTGTCGACGATTTTCCTTTTCGTATTGACGGAGACATTTTCATCGAATATATTTACTGTAAAGTTTTATGCAAAATCGTGGTTCACTGCTTCGAATGCGTTACCTAGTCCAAGCAATGATTTTAAGTTTCTGTAGAACTTGATACTTTATAAAGAAGAAAATGACGGTAGTTGCTTCTGCGCGTTCAACAAATTCGCGAATCATCTTTGGTATTTATCCGATAAAGCGATCGGATTGTCGTTATTTGATGAAAATGTCTTCGTGCGACAGCTGGTACAGCATAGAATCAAATGGGTGCATTCACACATACGTGCGTTTTTTAGTGGCCGCTTCAGAAGCGCGCAGTGGTTATCGTGTCTAATTCTAGAGTTAGGGCGCTTTGTGAAACGCTACTAACGCGCCATTAGCGCGCCATAGAAGCACGTAGAAGCTTTACAGACTAACGTTACGAGCAGCATATTATTCGCTCATTCTCTCTCCAAGAGTCGTATTCAAAGTTGTGTTAGTTTATATTACGTTAGTATATATTAGATGTATTAATGGATAAAGAAGAAGATTTGCTTTTGGCAAAGATCCTAATCCGTAGAAAGCGTCGACGACAAAAAAAGGCGTATTGGATTCATCCTTTACTTCTCGAGAGAGCTAGTAAAGGGCTGTTTAATACTCTGTATGAAGATGTACTATTACACGGAGATAGTTTAAGTACTTTCATAAATCACGAATGTCTTTGGATTAACTCCTGGGCGAAATAATCGACGATATTAAAAAAATGGACACACCTATGAGAGAATCCATTCCAGCAAATGAAAGACTCGCATTAACGTTAAGGTAAGGACATGATTTGTATAAATAATAGTTTCATATAATTAAGGTAGAGGACGTATTGTAGAAAATATTTATTAGATTTTTGGATACAATTGGTCTTTTTTTGTGAAGATAAATTCATCCATGATAACTGGTTGGAACTGATGAAAAATAATAAAGTACTTCCAGTTAGTAAAATATTTAATTTTATTTCCCGAACTAGTTTCGATGCTCTTTATGCATCATCTTCAGCGGAAAAACTACAAATATTACGTTAAAATAAAAATGAGGAAATGTATTAAATCTAAAACTGTCTTGTTATATTCATAAAACATTAAAATAATTAATATTATTGTTAATAAAAATACCTAAAATAAAAAAAAATTATAAAAATGGAATTAGTACTAATTTTACTTACACGTCAGAAAAAATGCTTAATGTGTTGTTTTCATAAGTTTAAAAAATAATATAATATATAGGAAAATCATCAACCTTAGCACGAAAGTGGTTTTCGGCGGGCGTTCTTAAAATGTGAGGTTTGTGAATTTTTAAGAAAGAAATGGCTTGTGATTGGTTGTTTTGAATGTGTATTAATTTGAGTGTGTTTGTATGTTTATGTATGTATATGAGTGTATCTGTGAGTGCGTGTTTATTATTTAAGGGTTCTTGTAAGTAAGAATAAAGGGGTTTCTTATTGTGCTGTAATTGGTCATTTAAACATTGAAGAGTATTTTCAGTGTTATTAAATTTATCTATTTCATACGTTTCTAGTAGATTAAGTTGTCTACTTTTGTTAATTGAATGTAATATTTTAATGTTTTTAGGATTGTCACAAGTTTGGTTGTGTATGAATAAATGCCTACCGAAATTTGAAATATGTTTTTGTGTAATGTGCTCTTTAAATCCTACTTTTAGGACTCTCCCTGTTTCGCAAATATAAGTAGCACCGCATGTATCACAGGTTAGTGAGTATACTCCATTTTTATTAATTATATCGATTTTGCTTTAGGATGGCTGAATAAATGTTTAATGGTGTTTTGAGTTTTAAATACTGGTATGATATGTTTCCGTAAGATTTTATTTATTTTGTTAGATACAAATGCAAATTCGGTAATACTTCTTTGTTGGGGAGGTTCTTTTTCTTTTTCATTTTTGTTTTATTGTTTTAAACTGTTTTGTATTATATTTGTTTTATTATTAATTTTATTTAAAATTTTGTGGATTATTTTTGGGTTATAGTTGTTATTAGTTGCTATTTGTTTTAAGATGTTGATTTCGTTATTGTATTCGATATTATTAAGAGGGGTATTTTTTAGTCTATGGATATATGAATAAAATGAAGCATACTTGTGAGTATGGTAGTGCGTGGAGTTATTGGGGATTATTGTGTATGTTTGTGTGGGTTTCCTATATAAGGGGAAGTTGATCTGTGCATCTGTTTTTGTAAGTGTTAAATCTAGAAAATTTAGTTTATTATTTATTTCAATTTCAGTAGTAAACTTAATATTTGGGTATAAATTATTTATGTAATCTTGGAATTTTGTCAGATCTTCTAATATGCAGAAAACGCCGTCGACATATCTTTCCCGTACTATTATATTTTTGTTTGCAAGTGAATTGTTTAAAATTGTACTTTCGAGATTGTTTAAGTAGATGTCTGCTAGGAAGCTTCTAAGGGTTGAACCCATTGGGAGGCCGTCGGTCATTTGGTAGAATTTGTTGTTGAAAATAATAAAGTTGTGACTAGTTTTATCAAATTGTATAGGTTGTTCCTATCGTTTTCATCTGTAATGTATTGGTTTATTAACATATTTTCGTCTGTAGGTGAATTAGATTCAGATAATTTTCTATAACGGTTTAAATATGTGTTGTGTTCTTGTAGAGACGTATTAGCCAGGTATTCTGCTGTTGAAGTCCGGGGAATCTAATATTCCTATTCTGAGGATCCAGTTCTTGATGATTATGCGGGTACTGTGAATATTTCACATGCGCCTTCATTGACAGATGTACAGCCTTCAAATCACTATGAAGTGACAAAAGGAAAACTTTGTCACCATGTTCTGATTCTGACTCTCGCTTATATTTGGCGCGTAATATCTCCAGAAATTCTTCGTCCACATCTCTTATACTTCTTGTTCTTTTTTTTCTAATGTTTTTTTCCGGACCGAAGTTTCGGGCATAATCCCTTCCTGGTCATCCACGTTGTCTTCTGTTTCATTAATGGAATCTATTGTTGTTTTCGAGCCTACACATACAGCAAGAAATTTTAATTGCTCAAAATATTATTATTTTGCTGCTAATCCAGATTTTAGATCTTTTTGAAGCGCTTTTTTGTGTAGCAATCTCGTAAACTCGTAAAAGATTGAATATAAATTATGCTACATAGAAAGTATTAATAAAGCTAAACTAAAATGTTCTATTTTTTAATAAGTATTTTTTGCTTCAGGTATCTGGCAAGTGGATGTACCATGAATCATCTTCATATCGATTACCGTATTGGATTATCAACAATTTCATATATCATTCCACAAGTTTGTGATGCGATATAGCGATCTTGGAAGGACAAATGTTTTCCAGTTCTCACGAAAGATATTCTACTGAAAGTTGCAGAAGGTTTCGAACAGCGAGCAAATTTTCCTCATTGTATAGGGGCTATCGATGGTAAACACATACGAATAATTAAACCGATTGGTAGTGTATCCCTAAATTTTAATTATAAACACCATTTTTCTATTCTATTCTTCTTGCTGTGTGCGATTTTGATTATAAATTTTTATATATTGATTTTGGTTCACCTGGAAAAGCTTCAGATTCTACGATTTTCAAAAACTCTCGGTTATACCGAATGTTACTAAGTAATAAAATTGACCGCCCTCTACAAAAATCACTGACACACATCAGACCTGAGAAGGTTTCAAATTTTTTGATTGGGGACGAAGGTTTTGGCCCATCCTCATTTCTCTTACGACCTTATGATGGAAATTTTTTAAGTGTTGAGAAGAGAGTTTTTAATTATCGTTTAACAAGAACGTTTAATGCGGCGATATATTTTACATCGAGCCCTCAATGTTGGAGAAGACTTGGCTGACGATATAATAAAAACATGCTATCTATTGCATAACTTTTTTTATGCAATAGACAGCACGAGAAAGCTAGATTTGGATTTGAAGAGACACTAATAATTAATGGATTAAATAATGGGTCGCCAGTTGATAACACCCGACCAGGAAACCAGACAAAATGTATGCGAACGCAATTTGAAGATTATTTTATGAATGAAGGAGTCCTTCCAAGGCAGCTGAATAAAATTTAAGCTTTGTATACTAACATAACTTAAATGATAAATCGATCTAAACTCAATCTGGTGTGTACATTTTATTACATTTATTATGTATATTCCCTTTATCGTTCTGTCAGGTTGTAGCAATGCTATTTTCAAATATACCGGGAGATTGTTTTGATCGAGGGCGGCGTAGAAAAAAGGAAAAACGCGACGCGGCCTGGGCGAGTTTTTGTTGAGGTACAGGGAGAGCAGCGAGAGTTTTGGTCGCGCAAAGAGCGGCAGAGTTTTTGGTTATTTAAATCGGGAGTCAGATTGGCCGATTTTGCTTGGTGTTTGCCGATAGCATGCACAGTTTAAGTGCTGCTAATTGATCGAGGCCCTTACCGGAGTTTTGAGCCGTGAGCGCTTTCTGGGAGCCCGGTGATTATTCCCGAAGAAGCCATTTTTCGTCGCCTTGCCGTCCTACCGTACGTTGTTTCCGTCCCGCTGTCCCGCACAACGCACTTGGACTCCGTCGGAACAAGAGACGCTGAGTGAGTGCATGCTGACTTTGAAACAGATAAGTTATTCTTTAATTATTACTACATTGAAGAGCTACAAAAACATTTATTGTGTTCCCTGATACGTCTCAGTACGTTATTACTGAGTGGCGCCCATGTTTAGTTGTGGACATTGTCGAATTAATTTTGTTTTGTTTCGGAATATTTTCATTTTTCAATTTTTGCTAGCATAAGTTATTGTTTATATATTGTTTTCGTTATTTGTTAATACACTTTGTTCAATTCTATAAAACGGATTTTTCATTTACTGAACCCACGCCCAGCCCCGCAAAAATTGAGAGCCGGGAATGATACACTGGCGCCTAACGTGTTGGGGCATTGTGATTTGGAGTTGTCAATTATTACGAGTAAATGTCAAATCCCGTTCTAAAATAATTTTAGTATTTTAAATTATATTATCTAATTATTGTAAGTAGCTCTTCAAACATGAATATAAATTATCTACGCAAGTCAGAAATAATTTATGAATTGAAACTTCGCGGATTTCCGTGCACAGAAAATATTGACGTGTCGGATTTAAAATTTATTTTAAGAAAATTTATTAAGGACGGCAAGCCGATGCTTACTGGCATTCACACGGTAATGACAACGCAAGATCGTACCGAGATTTTAGAATCATTATCGGAATTAGAAAAAAATATTGCATCTTTTCCGGGTAAGGACGCAAAAATTTCCGAGAGAAAACTACTATCGCGGCTAACTCATGTTAGGGAACGTATATACCGATATGAAAGTTCAGATATCGCAGAATTTTCAAATTTAAAAAATGAGTTACTGAGTAAATGCGAGTTAATTGAAGCTAAGCTATCGCGTGCGATAAAGAGTCTCACCAAAGCAATGTCTAGTACGTTTTTAGAGGGCGAAAGTGCGAGATTTGACCCCCCTGAAAGCGATACTGATGATGATGATGATGAAGTAGCGGTATCGCAGAAAAATATTAATAGTAACACAAATAAATTTACAGTTCCGGTTCTGGATCTCTTACGTCAAAATTATAAGTACATATTTTTATCTATTCATTTGTAATACTTTCATTTATTGTAAGAGAGATAAAGCATTAAAGCATTATAAATGGGGATTAAAATTCGACGGCAATGCAAGTGCTGATGAACTATTAATATTTCTAGAGAGGGTAGACGAACTACGTATACCAAGGGGCATCTCTAAAGATGAACTTTTCCGTACTGCAATAGATCTTTTTTCGGGCACGGCCATTCTGTGGTTTAGATCTGTTAGGAATAGATTAGATAATTGGGATGATTTAGTTAAATGTTTAAAGCGCGATTTTTTACCAGATGATTTCGATGAATTTATATGGGATCAGTTGCGTAATAGATTCCAAGAAAAAAATGAACGGGCTGTAATATTTGTTGCTGCTATGGAAAATTTGTTTTCACGGTTGTCTGAATTACCTCACGAGGAATTAAGAGTTAAGTTAATTCGTAAACATCTTTTACCACTTTACGTCTCACAATTAAGCCTCGTTGATATTAATACCATCTCGCAATTGATATTGCTATGTAGAAAGATTGAAAATAGCAATGCTACTTACCTAAAACCAGCATCACCTCAAGTATCTGCCGTCAATAATGTTAATGATATGGATCATATCATGACCGCGATGTTAGAGTTATCAAACAAAATAAACATTGTTGAAACTAAATTAACTACTTCCGGTAATCCACCAGTTTCGTCCCGCAATGAAAATATAGTATCGAATAAAAACGACACCTGCTGGAATTGTGATAAAGTAGGTCACACTTTCAGTAGTTGGAAATTAAGCAGAAAATTTCAGTTTTGTTATGGTTGTGGCAAAAGAGGGGTTAATAAACTTCAATGTCCTAAGTATTCAAAAAACTAGAACAAAGGGAGGACAACGGTCGACCTTCCCTTAGGGTTATCGTTAAGACCGAAAATAAAAATAGCCCGGGCTGGCAATCGTGGCTAGAAAGGGTGAAACAAATTTGCGTTCCGCGATTAGCAATTAACAATTTATTTTATTATAGAGATGGGGATGATAGACCTCATATTGAAGTAACTATCTTTAACAAAAAACTTAGCGCGCTAATAGACACCGGGGCGAACCGATCGGTAATTGGTTCGGAATTCTACAAATTTCTTAAGGAGAACAAAATTCATATACTGCCAAATAGAATTTCCTCAGTAAAAACAGCAGATGGAGTTTCACAAGAAGTGATTGGAAGCGCAGACATTTCTTTTGAGACTGCAAATGTTAAATATCACATTGAATGTCTGGTAGTACCATCATTGGAAGTGAATTTAATTTTTGGAATGGATTTTCTAAAAAAATATAAGGTCCGTGTTGATTTTACTACCGATAATTGGTTTTCAAATAAAGTTGACATTGATTTGAGTCAAAACACGAAACTAAATGTGTGCGGTGTCAGTAATCGTGCGTTACTTACACCGATTGATGCCGCAAAGCTCGATGAGAGGATACAAAAATTTGTCAATCTTTCTTCTAACGGGTTGGGTCGCACATCCCTCGTTGAACACTTTATCGATACAGGTGACTCGAAACCGTTTAAAGTAAGGCCTTTTCCGTTATCTCCGGCGATGCAACAACACTTAAATTCCGAGATTGACAATATGCTTCAATTAAAAGTTATTAAACCAAGTAAGTCGCCGTGGTCATCTCCCGTGCTTTTAGTCAAGAAAAAATCCGGCGAATATAGGTTTTGTTTCGATGGGCGAAAATTAAACTCGGTGACGAAACGCGATGCTTATCCTCTTCCCCGTTTAGATAACATATTACATAGGTTGCGTGATGCGCGATTCATAAGTAGTATCGACTTAAAGAGCGCGTTTTGTCAAGTGCCACTCGAAGCATCTTCTAAAGAAAAGACTGCTTTTTCTATATTAGGCCGCGGTCTATTTGAGTTCGACGTAATGCCATTTGGTTTAAATAACGCCGCCCAAACTCAACAACGTCTTATGGATGAGATTTTTGGTCCTGAAATGGAGCCTAATGTTTTTGTCTATTTAGACGACATAATTGTCGTTAATAAAAGTTTTGAGGAACACCTTAAGACGTTGGATGAAGTATACGAACGACTTAGTAAGGCTTCTCTTAGCGTTAATGTCGAGAAGTGCGAGTTTTGTAAAAAAATCGCTTAAATATTTGGGATACGTTGTTGATGAGCAAGGGCTACATACAGACCCTGACAAAATATCGTCGGTACTGAACTATCCGGTCCCGCGAACCGCGACTGAGATTAAACGTTTTATGGGTATGTGTTCGTGGTACAGAAGGTTCATAAAAGATTTTTCTACTCTGGTTGCACCTATTAATGAGTTATTACATGGAAAGAGAAAAAATAATCAGATTCAGTGGTCAGGAGACGCACAGTCAGCTTTTGTTAGAATTAAAAATGCCTTAGTTTCCGCACCAGTACTAACAGCACCCGATTTCTCTAAAGAATTCATTGTTCAATCAGATGCGTCTAACGTCGGTGTGGGGGCTGTACTATCACAAATAATGTCAGACAGCGGCGAGCATGTTATAGCATATGCTAGCAGAACATTAAGTAAGGCAAAGAGAAATTATTCCGTAACCGAGCGCGAATGTCTAGCACTTATTTTCGCCGTAGAAAAATTCCGTCCGTATATTGAGGGTACGAGTTTTAGAGCAGTGACTGATCACTACTCTTTGTTATGGCTGACTAAAATGCAAGATCCTGTAGGCCGTTTAGCTCGGTGGGCCATGAAATTATCGCAATTTGACATGACTCTAGAGCACAGAAAAGGAAAACTCCATGCGGTACCGGACGCGCTCTCGCCTATGCCTATCGTCAGCGCGGTTGAAAATAATTCAACGGATCAGTGGTATATTAAATTATTATCAGAAGTCAAAAATAATCCGGAGAAATACACAAGGTTTCGTATCAATGACGGTAAACTGTTTAAATTTTTTGAAAATAAATCTAAATTTCCGTTGAATAATTATGAATGGAAACAAATCATTCCCCGCGAAGAACGAACCCTTATACTTGAATCCGCACATGATAGTCCTACTGCCGGACATTTTGGACACTTCAAAACTCTTAGACGGGTTCGCGAACAGTACTATTGGCCAAAAATGAAAAGCGATGTGTATAAATACGTAAACGCTTGTAGAGTATGCGGTTCGCAAAAGTCGCCTAACACTCCCTGCGCTGGGTTAATGGGAAAGCAAAAGGAGGTTAGTTTCCCTTTTCAAGTTATCTCGCTTGACCTTGTAGGGCCCTTACCGCGTTCGAAAAAAGGGAATACGTTTTTGCTGGTTATAACAGATTGGTTTTCGAAATTTGTGTTAGTTGAACCGTTGAGAAAAGCAACGTCTAATGAGATTACGAAATATTTGGAGAATCGAGTTTTCTTATTGTTCGGTGTCCCACAGATAATTATGGTAGATAACGGCACCCAATTCACTAGTTCTCAATTTCGAAACTTGACTAAACAGTACGGGATACAAAAGTTATGGTACAATGCGAAGTATCATCCTCAGGTGAATTTTACAGAAAGGGTAAATCGAGTTATCGGTACGATCATACGATCATACATAAAAAATGATGCAAACCATGACAAGTGGGACGAGGAAATTTATCGCATTGGTTACGCGATTCGATCCGCGGTACACGAAATTACGGGATTTTCGCCCAATACCCTTGTATTCGGTCGTACGGTACCGATTCTTGGAGACTATTACGGAACGTTTCTGGATGAGGGTGATGTCGAAATATCAACGGCTTCACGTAAGAGCTACGCAGAAAAACTTTCGGAAATATCCAACATCTTTCAGACTATAAAAACGCGGTTAGACAAGGCATATGCTCGGAATGCCAAGACTTACAATCTTAGAAAGCGCGACATTCGCTTCGAAGAGGGCGATCTCGTATGGAAATCAAATAAAGTATTATCGAGCGCTGTTGATAAATTTTCCGCCAAGCTAGCACCTAAATATATACTATGTTCAGTGAAGAAAGTAATTTCTGCAGTTGTTTATCAATTGTGTGACGAAGACGGTGTTGATGTCGGTAAATGGCACATCAAAGACTTAAAACCTTATTTCGGGCCACTTAACTTAAACGAGAGATAATCTAGAGAAAAAGATAAAAATCTTCCTAAGATTTTTATTTATGAGGGAGAGGGGTTGTGTAGCAATGCTATTTTCAAATATACCGGGAGATTGTTTTGATCGAGGGCGGCGTAGAAAAAAGGAAAAACGCGACGCGGCGTGGGCGAGTTTTTGTTGAGGTACAGGGAGAGCAGCGAGTGTTTTGGTCGCGCAAAGAGCGGCAGAGTTTTTGGTTATTTAAATCGGGAGTCAGATTGGCCGATTTTGCTTGGTGTTTGCCGATAGCATGTACAGTTTAAGTGCTGCTAATTGATCGAGGTTCTTACCGGAGTTTTGAGCCGTGAGCGCTTTCTGGGAGCCCGGTGATTATTCCCGAAGAAGCCATTTTTCGTCGCCTTGCCGTCCTACCGTACGTTGTTTCCGTCCCGCTGTCCCGCACAACGCACTTGGACTCCGTCGGAACAAGAGACGCTGAGTGAGTGCATGCTGACTTTGAAGCAGATAAGTTATTCTTTAATTATTACTACATTGAAGAGCTACAAAAACATTTATTGTGTTCCCTGATACGTCTCAGTACGTTATTACTGAGTGGCGCCCATGTTTAGTTGTGAACATTGTCGAATTAATTTTGTTTTGTTTCGGAATATTTTCATTTTTCAATTTTTACTAGCATAAGTTATTGTTTATATATTGTTTTCGTTATTTGTTAATACACTTTGTTCAATTCTATAAAACGGATTTTTCATTTACTGAACCCACGCCCAGCCCCGCAAAAATTGAGAGCCGGGAATGTTACAAGGTAATACAGAACCTATGGTAGAACATAAATAATAACTAGTGCCTTAATGCGAGAGATTTGTAAAGTATATTAAAAACCTTAAGTTCATTGTAGAAAATTAACATTATTTTTAAATACGATATTTTTTTTCTACAACAATGAGTCTTACGTACAAAACAAATAACTTGAAGCAACTACTTTTCTGCCTAATACCTCGACAGATTGAATTATACAAAAGTAATTTGCTTGTTACAAATAGCACAACTATCAAAGCAACACTAATTTGACTGAATTTATTTCTGTTAAATAAAGTAATAAATGATTAAAGGTACTTTCTTCAACTGTTTGAGAGTGAATAGGGTATGAAAAATTATGAACAAGAAATTAATTTACACTAGTTTCGTTAAAATAAACTAGCTAAAGTAAGATAAATAATATAACATTTATTATTGTGTCAGTTGCCGTACAAGCCAGAGTAAGGTTTTAATTGTTTCATTTTATTTATTTAGTAAATGTATTTCTTTTATATTTAAAATCAATGTTATAATAAAGCTACGCTGATGAGATCGAGAAAAGTAGTTGCCTCAAGTTATTTGTTTTGTACTCTTAGTAAGACTCATTGTTGTAGATTTACAAAAATTAAAAAATACGATAATTTTTGTAAATCTACAACAATGAGTTATTTTGTTATTTTTCTACAAAGAATTATTTATGTTCTACAATAAAATGGTTTTGTATTACCTGACAGAACGAAAAACGGAATATACATAGTAAATGTAATAAAATGTACACACCAGATTGAGTTTAGATCGATTTATTATTTAAGTTATATCAGTATACAAAGCTTAAATTTTATTCAGCTGCCATGGAAGGGCTCCTTCGTTCATAAAATAATCTGCAAATAGCGTTCGCATACATTTTGTCTGGTTTCCTGGTTGGGTGTTATCAACTGGCAACCCATTATTTAATCCATTAATTATTAGTGTCTCTACAAATCTAAATCCATCTTTCTCCCGAACGAAGTTATGCAATAGATTTTTTATTATATCGTCAGCCAAGTCTTCTCCAACATTGAGGGCTCGATGTAAGATACGCCACTTATTTCTTAATATGCCAAAAGAACATTCGATATATCGCCGCGCTCTTAACAAACGATAATTAAAAACTTTCTTCTCAACACTTAAGAAAATTCCTCCATAAGGTCGTAAGAGAAATGAGGATAGGCCAAAACCTTCGTGACAAATAAAAAAATATGTGTCAGGGATTTTGGTAAAGAGCGTTCAATTTTATTACTTAGTAACATTCGGTAATACCGAGAGTTTTTAAAAATCATAGAATCTGAAGCATTTCCAGGTGAACCAACATCAATATACAAAAATTTATAATCAGAATCGCACACAGCAAGAATAATAATAGAAAAATGGTGTTTATAATTAAAATTTAGGGATCTAATACCTATGGGTTTAATTACACGTATGTGTTTACTATCGATAGCCCCTTTATTATGAGGAAAATTTGCTCGTTGTTCGAAACATGTATCCTTCTAAGACCGCCATATCGCATTACAAACTTGTCGAATGATATATGAAATTGGATTGATGCGGCTGTTACTTGTCGAAACTCCATAATAACACTTAAATAAATACTGACACAGTATAGGGTTTCTGAATGTTTTTAATTTTGTACTACAACAATGTTTCACCACACAGTGGCTTCATCAGGTAGATGAAAATATGATTCAAAAAATTACAGTTATCACTTATATACTAGTGAACAATGTTGAAAAGGGGGGGGGGGTGTTGTTTATTACAATAATATGGAAATTACATTTATACTATTAACCGAATGCATAGAACAGGCTACAAATATGGACATAAAATATAAACACATATATAAACAGGCGTGTATATACATACAAGTTTAGAAAATATTCAGTAATGGTGAGTTATTGACGATCTGATCATTTAACAGAACACCTCGTTTGCGAAACTTATTGATTTCCATCGACTCTAATAAATTTAGTTTTAAACCTTTGTTTTGTTTATGTAAAATTTTGAAATTATGGTTAAATGAGTGGCCGTGTTCTGTTAAATGTTCTGCGTAAGTTGAATTCGATTTTCCTTGACAAAAACAAGCTCTATGTTCCTTAATACGTTGTTCAAAACTTCTTCCTGTTTGCCCAACGTAAACTTTAGGACAATCTCCACAAGTTAATAAATAGACACCAGATTCTTTGTTCTTATTTGTTTTATCTTTAGAATTGTTGATGAATTTTGATAGTGTATTCGTAGTTTTAAATGATGTTTTAATATTTAATCTATGTAAAGTATTTGTCACATTTTCGGATATATTTCCTAGATATTCTATTGATGTATATGGATTCTGGGAGAGATTGCGGGATTGGGGAAAGATCATTGAAATTATTTGTTTTTGTTGTTTTTGAATAACAGGTTTCTAATAGAGGATTCTTGAAGGAGGTAACCTCGGCAATTAGGTGGAATTTTAATATTGGAAATTTTACTGAATAAATCTCTGGAATTTTGTATTGCGTATTTGGAGTAAAATTTAGTAAATTCTAGAATGGTTTTAATTAATGTTTGGGATAATTTTCTACACGGTGCAAAGAGGTATGATACTACGGGGCGAATGGAAACAGGTGACTTGTGAAGTTTGAGTTGTCCGTATAGATTTGGAGGTCTGGGATTTATAGTGATTAAATTACGTTTTTGATTTTCATTAAACAGGGCATTACTATCAGATAATGTGATTTTAACTGGTTTTGAAATTTATTTGTGGGGTCGTTTTTTAATTGTTTAAAGTTGTTCCAGTCAAGGAAATCGCACACTGTGTTATTATATTCGTTAGCGGGAAGGGCTACCACTGTATTACCTTTATCTGATTTCGTGAGTACGATGTTGTTTTCGATGGATTTCTTCTGGATATTTTTTGCAAGTTGAATTTCTTGATTTGGTTTGCTGCCAAGATTTTTACACATAATCCTTGATTTTAGTAGACATTTATTTTCCAAGGTGTTGTTTTTCGTTTGGATAAGGGCTATTTCCGTGTCAACCGCTGGATTTTCGATGTCCCTTTTCTGTATGACTGATTTGATGTTATATTTAAAACCTTTTCTTAATAATTTCGTTTCATTATCGGTAAACGAAGTGGATGTTAGGTTTATGAATCTGTCGTAAAATTTGGGTTCACTTGGACGTTCAATTGTGGGTGGTCTGAGTTGGCGTTTTCTTGAGACGAGGTAATTCAGTTTTTTGTTTGAGTCAAATACTTTTTATGAATTATTGGGTTTATTTTGGTTTTAATGGAATCATATAGACTGCCGAATTCAATATTATGTAGTGTATATGATAATTCAGAATGAAGTATTTTCAGGTTTGTTGAAAATACGTCTCTGGTCGCTAGCATTTTCTTGAAATCATCACTTAACCATATTCCTTCTGTACGTTCAACTGTTTTTCTTGCTGCTATTGACTTACTGTTGGTCCGGATCGAGATATACTTTGGGATAACTTCCAGTTTTTTTTGCATTTGTATAAGAACCAAATGTTTTGTTCACACGTTTCGAATCTTAATTGTAATTTGTAGAACCACTTAGCCTGTTCGCCATCGCTGGCTGATTTTAAATATTGGATTGATGCGGCTGGTGAAATATTGTTCTAGTACAAAATTAAAAACATTCAGAAACCCTATACTCTGTCAGTATTTATTTAAGTATATATAAAATTGTTGATAATCCAATACGGTAATCGATATGAAGATGATTCATGGTACATCCACTTGCAAGATACCTGAAAAAAAAATACTTATTGAAAAATAGAATATTTTAATTTAGCTTTATTAATACTTTCTATGTAGAATAATTTATATTTACTCTTTTTGTAGCCATGTCTTATCAGCGCAAATGGAAAACTTTACGAGATTCCTACACAAAAAAAGCGATTAAAAAGAAATCTGGATCAGCAGCAAAATATCGTAAACAATATGTCTATTTTGAGCGAATAAAATTTCTTGATGTCTGTATGAGCTCGAAAACAACAATAGATTCCATTAGTGAAAAAGAAGACAACGTAGATGACCCAGAAGGAATTATGCCCTAAACGTCAGGTCGGGAAAAAAAATAAGAAGTATGAGAGATGTGGACGAAGATTTTCTGGAGAAATTTCGCCCCGGACTTGAACAGCAGAATACCTGGCCAATACGTCTCTACCAGAACACAACATATATTCAAACCGTTATAGAAAATTATCTGAATCTAATTCCCCTATAGACGAAAATATGTTCATTAACTAAATAAATCATTCAGCAATTTTGTTTAATTTATTTTTTTATTTACTTATTTATTGTATTACCATTTTACAAATATAGACATTCGATTTTACCATTAAAAGAAAATATGTAAATAAAAAGAAGTAAAAGTAAAAAATTGAATTCTCCAGCAAATAATAATATTAAAAGTACACATACTTGTAGGCAGGAGATAATTAAATATAACCAAAATTTTAACATGAAATACATTTTTTTTACTTTGTTTATACAATGGCACCTAAAATTAGCAAAATAAGTAAACAATAATATAAACTTAGTTGAAGAGTAACTCATGTTACATAATGTAACCATACTGCACAGGGGATTATTTCTAGCATAACTACTGCAATGAAAAGTTTAACGGAAAACTAGTTTCCTACTTATTGATGGCATATTAAAATGCAATTGTGCAACTACCTTACTACAATTAATTAAAGCATTTGCGATTTTAAACAGAATACATAAATCCCAATCCATACGTATTTCACGAATAGATAATAATTTTAAAAATTAAAGCATGCCACTGCGAATATGACCTAATCTGTTTATTCCGTTACGGTAAGAAATATGTAAAATAAAAAAAGACAGTTTGTATCCAATAATGTATTTTTTTTTCTACAATACGTCCTCTATCTCAATTATATGAAACTATTATTTATACAAATCATGTCCTTACCTTAACGTTTGTACAGAAGGGCAAAATATTAGAGAATTTACATATTTATTAAAGGAGAATTATTAACTTCTATTTGATCATTTAATAGAATACCTTTTTTATTATATTTATTAATTTATAGTTCTTCCAACAAATTTAACTTTCGACTTTTATTACAAACGTGCTGTTTTGTTAGAACAGTTTTCTCTTATCTTCCTGGTTCTTGAAGACCTGCTCGTGATTTTTGCTTGTGGTAATGATAAACAACGGTGTTTAGTTTAACACGTCTATTAACACTCTTATACAAATTTACAATTATTTACACGGATACAACTTTTCTCTGTCAATGATAAATTGAAACTTAACATTAAAAATAAAATATTTACAAACGAACCCCCAAGCGTAGGGGGGATAAATAGAAATAAAGAGGGGCAGGCATGCGCATTAAATCGAGGGTTGTACTAACCAGAAGGTTTGGCCACCCTGCCTTGAGATGCAGGTAGATTATGAACCTTTGCGGATTAGCGCGACAAGTTTAAACACGCCCGACGCAGATGTCCAAAACGGCAAAATTCCATAATCCTCACCTATTGTATTCGGCTGCATTGTGCACAAAAGATTATTCACAATACTGTCATAAAATATCGGGTATAAGAAATTTCTAGAAAAATGTAAATTTAGTGTACAGCATTAACATAATTTAAACAGAAGATTCAAATCGCTTTTCTGTGAAAGAATAATAACCTGTACAATTTACACAATATTTGCAATATAAACGCAAACATGCCGCCGGCCTTGAAATAATGTGGTATTTCAATAATGAATAGAACAATAGGAAACATATATACAAATAAGAATTAAATATATCATATTACGACAAATATAAATGTTAGAAAACTATTAATCATAGTCAATAGGTAACGCGCACAAACTCATCACTGATCGCTTTAGAACACTTGTAGGGGTTTTAACGGTGACCACGCGAACTACTCCATCTGCACCGGGATGTGTTGCCTGGATGCGACCAAGGCGCCATTGAGAAGTCATAGCACTTTCCTCCTTTAAAAGCACTAAGTCTCCAATGCGGAGAAGTTTGCCGGAGTCGCGCTTCCACTTAGAGCGCCTCTGAAGTTCTCCTAAGTACTCGTTGGACCACCTTTTCCAAAAATGCTGTGTTAGCTGCTGGATACGTTGAAACCTGGAGAGCCTTGCCTCGAGAATATGAGTAACGTTCGGGTCCGGTGGTCCAATCAACACTCGTACAATTAAGAAGTGAGCCGGGGTTAACGGGGTACAGTCATTTCGATCGGTAGATATAGGAGTCAAAGGACGAGAATTAAGGATTCCCTCTACTTGTATCAAATAAGTACTTAATTCTTCAAATGTAAGATGAGCGTTACCAACAACACGCTTTAGTATACCTTTAACAGATTTGAGTGAGGTGAGCGGGGAGGAATAAAGTGCCAGCTTATCTCTAAATTACTTGCCTTTTCAATTATATATTCTTTATTTTGATCAGACTGAATAAATCGTTTTAATTCATTTAATTCATTGTGGACCCCAATGAAATTACTGCCATTGTCAGAATAAACCTCGTGCGGTTTTCCACGCCTATAACAAAATCGACGAAATGATGCAATGAAAGCTTCTGCCGTTAGATCAGACACTAATTCTAGGTGTAAAACTTTGGTAGAAAAACAAATAAAAATGCATAAGTACGCTTTGCTAACCTTGGCAACGCGACCCTTTCTATCTTTGATTAAAAACGGCCCCGCGTAATCAACGCCACAAGTCTGAAAAGGCGCCGTAGGTATTACACGTTCTTTTGGCAAATCACCCATAATGTGCATTTGTTTCGCGGGGTTAGACTTAAAACACGTAATACAGAACGGATTAAGAGCTAAAATTGAACATAGATTATTTAACGGCTTTTTACCTTTTAAATCGTTTATCTCGTTAGAAAAATATTTAGCTTGAGCTGTTTTTAATAACATAATACTGCCAGATTTTAATTCACACACAGATAATGGACCTGATAGCTTGTTTTTATTAAACCTTTTACAGTTTGATATAAACCTAATGCAATAAGTTATTACTCTCAATCATTTATTATATTCCGAGTATTTAGAAAATAAATGAAAATCTAAAACGGAATTAGTTGAAACGGCGCAAGGTAATAATTTACGTTGCTCGGAATTATCCATTGTGGAATCTAATTCAATCTTTGGCCACATATCTGACGCTAATTTTATATATGGTGGACCTGACCACCACAATTTATGATTAATTAACTTCTTGGAATCAATCCCTCGTGTAATTAAGTCCGCGGGATTATCTAAAGTCCTTACATGCAGCCATTTACCTCTATGTGTGTGTTCTTGTATTTGTGAAACCCTATTGGCAACAAATGTTTTCCATCTGTTACTTGGTGAATTTAGCCAATGTAAAACGATAGTGGAATCACACCAATAGTACTCAGTTGTAATTTTGATATCTAAACAACTGCGAATTTTATTTATTAATTCAGATAATAACAGGGCTGCACAAAGTTCCAACCGCGGAATCGAAATTTGTTTTAAAGGAGCTACCTTTGACTTAGTACATAGTAAGTTAATTTTTATATTCCCACTTGCATTAGTTGATTTCACGTATACGCATGCCCCATACGCTACCTTCGAGGCATCACAAAAACCATGAAGCTCAATTTCCTTCGGTGAATCGCAAAATATACGCGTACTTGCCTTAATTTTATTTAAATATTCTAAACTATGTACAAATTTTAACCATCTAGAATGCATTTCAATAGGTAGTGACTCATCCCAATTTATTTTAAGTTGCCATAATGACTGCATTATTAATTTGGCTGTGATTATGATTGGAGCTAATAGCCCTAAGGGATCAAAGAGTTGTCCAATGAAAGATAAGATTGTGCCCTTTGATATGCGTGTATTTTTCAAAACCTTATTTTCATATCGAAACGAATCTGAATTTGAATCCCATAGTAATCCTAATGTTTTAATTTCGGGTGAATCTGAAATTGTAAGGCAGTTATTTCCGTTACTGATTGGAACATTTGGCAAAACTGTATGTATGATTTGATAACCACTTACGCAAGTCAAAACCCGCACTAGCTAAGATCATAGTAATATCTTTACGCAATCGTATGACATCTTCAATTTTATTACCACCGGTTAATAAATCATCTACGAAAAAGTCATTTTCAATAACGAAACTGGCCTCAGGAAAATCGGATTTATTATCAATCGATAATTGCTTTAAAAACCGAATAGCTAGAAAAGATGCTGAAGCGGTACCATAGGTAATAGTATTTAATTCAAATTCTCTGATTTTATCATCAGGCGATTTTCGCCATAAAATGCGTTGTAAAGATCTATTTTCCGGAGCGACAAGAACTTGCCTATACATCTCAGTAATATCAGCTGACAATGCGTACTTAAACCGCCTAAACCTCAATAAAATTGAAAATAAATCGCGCTGTATAGTTGGGCCAACCATTAAAGTTGAATTGAGGGATAATGCTGAATCTGAGTGTACGGATCCGTCAAATACAACACGAAGTTTTGTGCTTGAACTGTCCTCTTTAAAAACGGGATGATGAGGCAGGTAGGGAACTAATGAAGGTTTGGGTTGTGACGGATTAACTTCCGTCATGTGGCCTAATTGTTCATACTCAATCATAAATTTAACATATGAATCGCGAAGGGATAGATTTTTACAAAATTATCTTTCTAATGATAAAAATCTGTTAAATGCAATTTGTCGGGAGTTTCCTAATTGATTTATATTTTAGCGAAACGGCCATCGGCCATCGGTGTGGCGTTTTGTTGTTTCGATGAAATTATTTTCACATAGATTTTCTTCGCGAGTATAAGGAGAAGTATTAACAATTTCCTCGATTTCCCAAAATTTTGACAATTCAAAATCATTATTTATTGATAGATTGGAAGATAAGCTAGCTTGATCACTTTTAAATGGGATCGGTCCCGCAACAACCCATCCCAGCTTTGTTTTTTGTAGTGTGGGAAAGTTTTTCCCAAGAGTAATTTGGCCTACACATATCAGATTCCAAAAAATATCTGCACCTATGAGCATATCGATTTCGCCATTTCGATTAAAAGTAGGATCTGCAAGCCTAATATTTTTTGGAATTTCAAGCATATTTGTATTAAATGAAAATTGTGGAAGACGATCCGTTATTTTGTCTAAGACTAGACATGACAATTTTGTTTGAAAAGACGAATTGTTTGATTTAAATTTAATAGTCGCTTTGTGTTTAATTTGTGAAATACTTTGATTTACGCCGGTTATCGACATGTTTATATCGGTTAATGAGACATCTGGTAAGCGACACATTCTTTTTGTGATAAAATTAGATTGCCATCCTGAATCTAGAAGTACTCGACAATTGTGATTTCGGCCGTGTGTATTAATAACACATGCCGTTGATAATATAGTGTGATTGCTATTAAAAACTAAATGATTTGAGGTGGACGGAGATGGCTCATTTATTTCTGAATTTATTTCAATATGCAAAAGAGAATGATGCCTTCTTTGACAAAATCTGCAAGTATAATTACTTCTACATTGTTTATTACTATGCCCTTTATTCAAATAGTTAGTACAAAGATTATTTTCTCGGGCTTTAGAAAACCTTTCATTAGGAGTAAGATCGTTAAATTTGCTACACGAATGAATGGTGTGCGAGCCATTGCAAAAATTACACAGAAACTTCATGTTTAGTTGAGACATTTGATGATTTATGTTGCTTATAATTTTTATTGAATTTAGATGAATTTTGCATTTTTTCTGGTCGTAAAGATTCTAACATATCACATTTTCGTTTAAGAAACTCAAACAAAGAATCAAACTTATTTATTTCATGTGATGTATTTTGAAATCCCCACTCACTACGTGTATTATAATCTAATTTATTTTTTATTATAAATGAAATGATTACATCCCACTCTTTTACTGGTAATCCAAGATTACTGAATGCCCTTAAATTACTTTGAAACCATTTAATAGAGCTCGTAACGACATGTGAGAATCTTTACTAACAGAAGGTATATCAAATATTGATTTTAAATGTTTATCAACAATAATAGATTTATTTTCAAAACGTTCAGTTAGTAATTTCCAAGCAGTTTCATAGTTGCTAGATGTTATACTCAAGGATTTAATCGTATTTAATGCATTGCCACTCAAACAAGATTTTAAATAATGATATTTTTGTATATTATCAATTGACTCATTATCGTGTATTATAGATTTGAATGTTTCCGAAAATGATTCCCACTGCTCATAGTCGCCATTAAAATTCGGCAATGTGAGAACAGGCAATTTTACGTTTAGAGGAGAAGAGCGTATTGAATCAATTGAACTTGATGAATTACTTGATTCTGGGGTCGTATCCTCTAAAAACGTTTCGTACTTTGAAACTACGTCTTCATAAGCAATTTCAAAGTTTTCACGTTCGGTGTTATGCGTTTCCACGTTATCCTCATCGAGGGTTTCAATTTGATCCATTATTTCGTTAAACTTTTCTAACAATGGCACAATTTCCAAAAGACGCACTTTTAATTTAGTATAAACATTTTCAGTGAATCTACCTATATTGGTGTTGGTATACAGTGTGTTGGCACGCGTTAAATTTGATTTAATTTTGCAGGCATGCGCATTAAATCGAGGGTTGTACGCAGATGTCCAAAACAGCAAAATTCCATAATCCTCACCTATTGTATTCGGCTGCATTGTGCACAAAAGATTATTCACAATACTATCATAAAATATCGGGTATAAGAAATTTCTAGAAAAATGTAAATTTAGTGTACAGCAATAACATAATTTAAACAGAAGATTAAAATCACTTTTCTGTGAAAGAATAATAACCTGTACAATTTACACAAGATTTGCAATATAAACGCAAACACGTGCAAAATTTCAAAATTATCATTAAAGGTATGCTGGTATTCGAGTAAATGATTAGCGTAGGTTGAACCAGTTTTTTGGAATTGAAATCATTTTTTATGTTCTTGAATGCGGTCTGGAAAGCTTCGTCCAGTTTGTCCAACGTATACCTTAGGGCAATCCCCACACTTTGACAAATATACGCCCGAGTTCGTCGATTTATCAGATTTATCTTTGGCATTATTTATAAATTTACTAAGTGAGTTGGTTGTTCTGAAAGAACAAGGAGTTAAATTAAAAGATTTAAGTTTTTTACCGATGCCAATTGATGGGGGACCGTTAAATGTTAATGAACAACATTTACTATTTTGATCGGAATTAAAATGGATTGGGTAAACTAGTTTTAAAGCTTGTTGTTTTTGTTTTTTAAAAAGGATGTTCAATATTAGCTTTTGAGGAAAGCCATTGTTGTTTGCAATTATTAAAATTCTATTAAGTTCGTCATTGAAATTTTTAGATGAAAGGGGAACTGTTATAAGCCTATGTAACATTGAACTCCCCCGTGAATGCTCACCTTGACGTGGTGGGGGAGCTTGCGTATCCAGATGATCCTAAGTGCTACAACAGCGGGAGCGTCAGCTCCTGATAGGGGTACCCATGCTGGAAAGGACTTAGATGATGGATCTGACTAAACAGCATGCACACCCTGCTCAGCTGTCGTGTCGTGGCTTAGAGCTTGCACTAAAGGGTACGATGCCCTGCTCTGACTGGCTGTAAAGCCACCAGGCAGGTTATATCTGTAACTCACCGTTGTACGTGGTCAAGTCTCGCTGGCAGTGAGCGAAAGAGGGTCTGGGCTTAACTGCATGGACCAAGTGAAAGGAGAGCCACAATAAAAAACTCCTCAAGCCAAGGTGGAACAGCATATGCCTAAGGCTGCATGGCTAAGGGGAAGCTTAGTCTTAGTATGCGAACTCCGGATACCAGGCGACCTCCGGTTTCAAATAGCCTTCCTGTGGCATGCGGAGCTCTGCTGCAGGTGACCGTTTATTTCCCTAGCTTCTCGTGGGATCAACAATGAACCAAGAATTAACAAATAAGGGCTCGTCCCCCTCAAAGGACGAAACTACGGCGATGGAGTGTGAAATCCTTGCCACGGGAGAGGACTTAGCGCCTGAGACCGACAGGGAGGAACTACTCCTAGCCAGCAGTGGAGATGAGGCTGGGCAAAAGCCCAAGGACCTCCAGCCACGCAAGCCGCGCCTAAGCGGTGCTGGGAAGAAGAGGTTTAAATACCTCATCAGCAAGGGCATGTCGCGGAAGAGGCAGCTCAAAAGGCCTTACAGCCCTTCGGTCCAGCGCGTAAGCAAAAGACCAAAAAACGTACCCGTTCGGACGGCAGTACGCCGAAGGGTACGCCAGCCAAACGTGCGAAAGGGACTGTACAGCTCTCCACGAGCGACATATCACCACTCAAGCGGGTGCAGGGGCAAACCAAGGCCCTCACAAGCACAAGCCCGAGTGGCGACACAGAGGGGAAGCAAAATCCCCAAAAAATGGCATCATACAGTCAGGCCGTAAAAGGACTGAAGGTTGGTGTTATGGCAAAGGACTACCCTGCTACTCTCCTGTCAGTGGAACAAATAGAGTCCACACTGGAGTATATCATGGATATAGTCCTAAAAAAGGGGAATGAAGAAGATTCTAGATTCCTTGGGATTCACAAGCGACCTGGGTGGATAGGGATCACCTGCCGCAACGAAGCCACGGTAACGTGGCTGAAGTCGCATCAGGATGAGATCGTCCCCTGGGAAGGTGCAGCCCTAAAAGTCGTTGGAGCGGAGGAAATGCCGCACAACGATATTCTAGTGGGATATTTTCCGGGCAGTCAGGAGTACAGGGACGAACGTATCCTGCAACTGATTGCAGTCCAGAATGGATACGATGCCTCTAACTGGAGGGTCTTAAGAAGGGTGACCGCTGGACCCACTCAAGAGGTTACCTTCTCCGTGGATGCTCTGTCCGTGGAGAAGTTAAAAAAACGCAATTACCTCGTTGGGTATCGCTACGGCGAAGTACAGCTTCGCACCAAGGCGAAGCAGGACAAGCCTGATGAAGGGGCAGGAGCCTCAAGCTCCAAAGAGCCCTTAGATCAGGGTAAAAATACGCCGTTGCAATCCGCAACTGGTTCCGGAGAGGCCAACAAGCCTCCAGGGATCAGAAAGGCTCCAAGCCTGACCAAGAGTCCACCCAAGAAGCAGGACTTCAGAACCCATCGTACTATCTGGTATGTAATACTACGTGCGGCAGGCCACGGGCCGCCCTGATTTTCAGGAAAGATACTAATTATGCTCCCATTCCACAGTTCGTCACCCAGGACCTAGTGGCAGCGGTCGTGGACGTACCAACGGGAGATGGCAAGAGGCAAATTGTATTTGCCTCAGCCTACTTTCCAGGGGACGAAGACAACCCACCACCAGAGGCAGTAAAGAACCTCACGGACTGGTGCCGCAGGAATGGGAAACATCTTATCATGGGCTGCGACGCTAATGCGCACCACACAGTATGGGGCAGCTCAGATATCAACAACAGGGGTAAGTACCTTCTTGATTATGTATGCGCTAGCAATCTAGACATCTTAAACAGGGGGAATAAACCCACGTTTATAAACGCAATAAGGCAAGAGGTACTTGACTTGACCTTAGCCACAGCGTACGGCGCGCAATTGATAAAAAATTGGCGTGTACTCTCTGAGCCCTCCATGTCGGACCATCAAACGATCGCGTTCGATATGGAAGCTGGGAGTACGGAAATAGCAGAGTGCAGAGTGCCACGAAAAACGGACTGGACATTATATAACGAATGTCTATTGTCCGAACTTCAAGGCCTCCAATACAACATCGCTACCATAGAGGAATTAGAACAAGCCTCACTACACTTAAGCGATACCATTGTAGCAGCCTATGAGAAAAGCTGCCCGGTAAAGAAGGTAAACTTCTCGAGAAACGTTCCTTGGTGGAACAAGGAATTGGATCGACTCAGGACTTCCGCCCGGAAATCCTTCAACAGAGCCAAGAAAACAGGCAACTGGTCAGCCTACAGACAGGCTCTGACTGAATTCAATAAGCAACTGAGGGAGTCTAAACGAAAGGCCTGGAAGGCCTACTGCGAGGGGATCGACAATCTGACCCCAGCAAATAGACTCCGGAAGGTCCTATCAAAGGACCATACCAATGCGGTCGGCATCTTAAAACGAACTGACGGCAGTCACACCAAAGATCAACAGGAAAGTTTAGAGCTACTCCTAGGTACTCACTTTCCGGGATCAAAAGTAGTGACTAAAAACACAATTGCGGCTAGTACCGGCTCAGTGGCTCACTGTTCCAACCGCGACAGCCGCTGCTTAGCGGGGAAAATATTCACGCTCAGCAAAATGACTTGGGCCATAAACAGCTTCAAGCCATATAAATCCCCAGGAATGGACGGTATCTTCCCCGCGCTACTACAACGCGGCTTGGATACAATTGCTCCAGGACTCAGGGAGATATATAAAGCAAGTTATGCACTCGGGTATATACCCCGGTTGTGGAGTAAGGCAAAAGTGGTATTTATACCTAAAGTGGGCAATAGGCCTGTAATGTATTTGTTTTAATTTAAATGTATATTTTTGAGAGTGGTGGCTAGCAAAAAATAACGAGCCGGGCGATATGCGCCGTTGCAGCTAGGCACCGCAGTCTTGTTTTAACAGTGGTGGAATAAATGTTAATTTTGCAAAGTGCTTTAACGTTTCTTTATTCATCCACCCTGAATCACAAACTAATTAGTTTTGTTGTGTACCATCGGCCAGTACATAACAACTGGCGACGAGGATTTAAAGGAATAGCAGCGGATGGAAAAGATTTTTCAAGATAAGTGAAAATAAGAAGGAAGAAAGTGTGCACAGAAAAATGGCAGTGATGCGCGGAAGTGTGCGCGAGTTTTCGTTGCAGACTGATTGGGCGATTTATAGTGCACAATTGCAGCAATATTTCATTGCAAACGAAATTAATAATAAACCGGACATCCAAAAAGGTATATTATTGAGCAATTTAGGTGAAAACGCTTATCAATTGTTAAATAGTTTGTGTGTACCGAATGACCCCTCCCAAAAAACTTACCAGCAATTAGTTGACGTGTTTAATAAACATTTTGTGCCAGTTAAATCGGCGTTTCCACAGCGATATAAATTTTATAACGCATTTAAAGACAAAAAAGAAGAAATCGTAGAATGGGCGGCGAGAGTACGCAACCTAGCAGCTCATTGCAAATTCGACAATAATAGTTTACCAACACTAATGAGGGACAGGTTTATCATGGGAATGGATCAAGGACCAGTAATGGATAGACTATTTGAGGAAGATGCAGCTACTTTAACGTTCGAAAGTGCCATAGAAATTGCATTAAAAAAGGACGCAGCTGGAAAACAGCATCATCTGCAGCAGAGTGGAATAAAAGAGGATCCGACAGAAATATTCCGACGGAAACATCGTGGAACAAGGACGAAGAATAATTCCGAGGGGGAAGCAGCGGGAAGAGCAGGATTGCGGACACCGGGACAACACTCGCGGCAGCAGCAGCCTTGGAGAGGAGCAGAAAGAACTCAACGTAGCCGGGAACATACAAATCAGCTGGCGCGGAACAATAGGCCGTGTTATAGTAATGATCAGCAAAAAATCGCAAAGGAATGTTTTGCGTGTGGTGAGTCAAGCCATTTCGTGAGATATTGTAAATATAAAAATGTCATTTGTAAAAATTGTGGGAAAATGGGACATTTGTTAAAAATGTGTAAATATAAACAAAACGTTAGGCATAATTATTTAACACATAATGGAAATGCAAGTGGACCAGTATTATTTCATTTAAATAGTAATTATAATAAACCAGTCCATGTTGAGATTGAAATCGACAACAAAATTTTTAAATTTGAATTAGATACAGGGGCAAGTTGTTCGGTAATTTCGAATAAATTTAAGAGAACATTTCTTAGACATTATTATATGTATCAGACAGAAACGACCTTAATGAATTATGATGGGAATACAATTTATCCTATAGGTTACATTAAAATAAATTGTACGTACAAAAATAAAACAGAATGCCTTACATTGTTGATAATTGAAGGGAATGGCCCACCATTACTAGGCCGTGATTTTTATTATTTATATAATTTACAAATTAATAAAATAAGTAGTAGTATGACTGATGCAAGTCCCAAAAATGCAATAAACGAGTTACACAAGAATTTTTCAAATGTTTTTTCAAATAACTTAGGATTGTTTAATAAAGGAAAAATTGATATAAAATTATTAGAGGGAGCTGAACCAAAATTTTATAAGGCAAGGCCAATACCATTCGCTATCAAAGAAAAAGTTGAGTTAGAAATTGAAAGGTTACTTAAAATAGGAATTCTAGAACCAGTTAATTTCAGTCACTGGGGTACACCTGTAGTACCAATTCTAAAAAAAATGGTTCTATTAGATTATGCGGGGATTACAAGGTAATACTAAATCCAGCTATGCAGGTGGATCAATATCCACTTCCTAGGATTGATGAATTGTTTGCAAAATTGCAAGGGGGAGAACTTTTTACAAAATTAGATTTAACAGCAGCGTATCAGCAGATGGAACTTAATAAAAGTTCACAACTTTTAACCACTATAAGTACGCACAAAGGATTGTTTAAATATACACGCATGCCGTACGGAATAGCATGCGCTCCCGCTAAATTCCAAAAGGTGATGGAGTCACTTTTTGAGGGATTGGACGGAGTTGTTTGCTATTTCGACGACATCATAATTGCAGGAAAAGATTTGAGCGAACATTTAAATAGAGTAAAAGGGGTACTTAGAGTTTTACAAGAAAGTGGGTTAACTATTAGTCAACAAAAGTGTGAATTTTTCAAGCAAAGAATTGTTTATTTGGATCATCTAATTGACAAAAATGGGCTTCATACATTACCGGAAAAAACGGAAGCAATAAAAAATGCTTCGCAACCGTCAAACATTACGGAATTGAAATCTTTTTTAGGGATGGTCAATTATTACAATAAATTTATTCAAAACAGTTCAGATATTGTACACCCTTTGTATGAGTTATTACAAAAAAATGTTCAATTCCGTTGATCAAAAAAATGTGAAGAGTCATTTAATAAAGTTAAAAGTATGTTATGTGATGCAAAAACTTTGGCTCATTATGATCCAAACTTACCGTTGATTTTAGAAGTAGATGCGTCAGAGCATGGTGTCGGTGCAGTAATTTCGCACGTAATTACTAATAATTATGAAAAACCGATAGCATTTGCTTCGCGTACCTTAAACAAAAGTCAAAAGTCATATTCACAGATTGAAAAAGAAGGATTAGCGATTATTTTTGGCGTAACCAAATTTCATCAGTACTTATTTGGCAGGAAATTTATATTACGCACAGATCATAAATCACTAGTTAAAATTTTTGGAGAAAAAGCGGGGATTCCACAAATGACTGCGAATAGATTGCAACGTTGGGCATGGCTATTAAGCAATTACAACTACGAAATTCAATACGTGAAATCTCAGGATAACAAAGCTGATTGCTTATCGAGATTGCCCGAAAAACAATATATAAAAGAAATTTCTGATAACTGGTCGTACTTAAATTATATACAGGGTAATATAAACTTACCAATCAATTGTGAAACAATTGCGTTGGAGACAAAACATGATAAAATATTAAGTAAAGTACTAAACTATACGAAATCAGGATGGCCAATTAAATTCAGTAAAGATTTAAAAAATTTTCACTTAATTAAAAATAAACTGTCAATTGAACAAAATTGCTTAATGTTTGGGTACAGGGTAGTTATTCCTGAAAAATTACGCCAACTAATTTTAAAAGAATTCCATGCTACACATATGGGCATGGTTAAAACAAAAAGCTTGGCTCGCTCATATGTGTGGTGGCCCAAGTTAAACAGCGATATTGAAAATGTTATTAAAATGTGTGATAAATGTTTAGAAGGGCGTCAAAATCCACAAAAAGCTAAATTAATTCCTTGGGAATATCCATTGCATGTCTGGGACCGAATTCACATAGATTTTTTGGGACCGATATTTAATATAAATATACTAGTAGTGGTGGACGCGCATTCGAAGTGGATTGAGGCATTTGTTTTAAAGAAATGTACAGCAGAAAACACAATAATAGCGTTGAAAAGTATTTTTGCGCGTTTTGGTATACCGCGACTTTTGGTGTCTGATAATGGGGCGCAGTTCACGTCAGAGGAGTTTCAGTCATTTATGAGACAAAATGCCATTAAGTGGAAAGGTATTCCGCCCTATCATCCAGCAACAAATGGAGCGGCCGAAAATATAGTTAAAACAATTAAGAGATTTTTAACTAAAACTGTTACGACGGGGAGTGTGAACGAAATAAATTTAATATTACAAAGGTTTTTGTTAGACTATCGAAACACCAAGCATTGCACAACGAATAAGTCACCGGCAGAGTTAATATTTGGTAGATCATTGAGAACTAGATTAGATATAGTAAAACCAGACGATAATTTAAAGAATATACAATTAAACGAAAACTTAATAAAAACAGCGATAGAAGAAAATTATTTGAAATTAACGAAAAAGTTGCCGTGCGTGATTATCGTTTTGCAAAGCCTTCGTGGATTAAGGGAAAAATTGTTAAGGTATTAGGACCACGAACCTATTTAGTAGACATACCTTCATTGAATAAACGCTGGCGTCGTCATGTAAATCAAATAATCGAACATGTACATTTGCCGTGCGATAGTGTGGTGTTAGAACAGCCGTGCGAAATAAGCCCAGTAAGTAGTGAATCGTTAAGTGGTGATAGTGCGAATACCGGAGAAAAACTAACGCGTTGTTTGCGCCCACGTAATCCGCATGTTAGTTATAAGAATTGAAATTTTGTTAAGGGGAAGATAGTGTAATGTATTTGTTTTAATTTAAATGTATATTTTTGAGAGTGGTGGCTAGCAAAAAATAACGAGCCGGGCGATGTGCGCCGTTGCAGCTAGGCACCGCAGTCTTGTTTTAACAGTGGTGGAATAAATGTTAATTTTGCAAAGTGCTTTAACGTTTCTTTATTCATCCACCCTGAATCACAAACTAATTAGTTTTGTTGTGTACCATCGGCCAGTACATAACAAGGCCTCTAGAGGAACCTAAATCATATCGACCCATCAGCCTAACCTCTTTTCTCCTAAAGGCTATGGAGAAAATAATCGACGAGCACATAAAGGGTGACTCACTTATAAGAACACCCTTAAATGCCAAGCAATTCGCATTTCAAGCTAGCAAATCCACCGTCGATGCTCTACATTACCTCGTCAAAGAGGCCGAACGAGCCATCCTATACAAGGAAATAGCAATCGGAATATTTGTAGATATAGGCCCCCTTTGACAACACCTCATTTTCTGCAATAAAACGAGCGGCTATAAATAAAGGACTATATCCTTCCACGATAAGATGGGTGGAGGCAATGCTTCAAAGCCGATTAGTAACGGCTTCTCTAGCAGGATCCACAGTATCTATGACTGTAACAAAGGGGTGTCCTCAGGGGGGAGTTTTGTCCCCCACACTATGGTCAATAGTGGTGGATGGACTCCTGGATGAACTGCATGGAAAGGGCTTTATATCCCAATGCTATGCAGATGACATCGCTGTAATAATCAGGGGCAAGCATGAAGGCATTCTTACAATCCTAATGCAAAAAGCACTGAATAGCATCAATAACTGGTGTGTTCGGGAAGGACTAATTATCAACCCGAATAAAACAATCATAGTTCCATTCACGCGTAGAAGGAAGCTGCACATAAAGGCTCCCTCGCTGAATGGAATAGAGATCAATCTCTCCAACGAAGTAAAGTACCTGGGCATAATTCTGGATACCAAACTGACTTGGAATCAGCATGTCGACAAAATCATGGCAAAGGCAACGATGTCGCTTTGGGCCTGTCGGCGGCTTATGGAAAAAACCTGGGGATTAAAGCCCAAAATCACGTATTGGCTGTATAGAACGGCGGTGATACCCATTGTCACCTATGCTGCCCTCGTGTGGTGGCCGAAGACCCAAAAACTAGACACGCAAAAGAAGCTGAGTAGGCTTCAACGTTTAGCATGTCTAAGCATCACAGGGGCCATGCAAACGACCCCAACCGCGGGAATGGAGGCAATCATTGGTCTCACACCGCTCCATCTAGTGGTACAAAAAGAGGGACTTGTGGCAGCCCTCCGACTACACCAGAGGAAGAAAACACTGCCGGGGGACTGGACAGGACACTTAGAAATACTGCAGCAAATCGACCCGGCCCTTCTGTCCAAACCGACGGACATTATGTCCAGGAAGCTCGAATTCGAATTACCGTTTAAGGTGTCGATCGAGGACCCCAAAACGGCTTTGATGAGAGTCAAGGAGTTTGGACGAGGGATATCAGCCTGGTACACGGATGGTGCCAAGAATACCAGAGGTACTGGAATAGGCATTTATGGGCCTAACCAAAACCACAGGAGCTTCATGGCTCTGGGCACGACGCAAACGATTTTGCAAGCGGAAACGATTGCAATTGATATGTGCGCCAGGGAATGCTTGGATAGGCACCTAAATGGCGCGCATATATACATCTGCTCAGACAGCCAAGCCGCAGTAAAGGCCGTTCGAGCCTATAGTCACGGCTCACGGACTGTCTGGGAATGTCGAAGATCCCTCTCGCAACTGGCGAAGAACAATTTGTTGACCCTCATGTGGGTCCCAGGGCACGGGGATATTAAAGGCAACGAAGTGGCCGATGAACTCGCAAAAAGAGGTGCAAATGCCACTCCTATAGGACCAGAGCCGTTTTGTGGACTCCCCATGGCGCATAGAAGAGAGGTGGTGCAAAAATGGGAAGAGGACAGAAGACGTAAGTATTGGAACAATGTACCAGGTCTACGTCAATCAAAACGACTCCTGAAACTCGATCACAGCCACAAGGTGCTTGAACTCACCAGGAACGAGCTAAGAACTTTCACCGGACTCATGACAGGGCATTGTGCCCTCCGATACCAATTGCGAAAAATGGGAAAAGAGGAAAGTGGAAACTGCAGATTGTGTGATTCGGCAGATGAAACTACCGAGCACATACTATGCACTTGTGTTGCGATTGCTCACAAGCGTCTTTCACACTTCGGCAGGGACCGATTATCCCCCGAAGAAGTGAGCATTATCACCCCCAAGATAGTTACCAGGTTCATGGTGGACGTGGGACTGCTTGGGAAGTGATTGGTTAAGGGTAGAACAATAGATCTGTTAGGTCGCAGTTCACGAGAGGCTAACACACCTCACTAAGACCCTACTTAACCTATAACCTATGTAATATTGAATGATATGCTACAAGTTTATGTTGGATAGGATGAAATTATTTGAAATTAATAATGTTAAATTCATGCTTAATATCTGAATGTGAAATTGTTAAATCAAGAAAATTAATAGATTTATTTTATTCGATCTCCCTAGTGAATGAAATGTCTGTGTGAATTGAATTAATAAAGCATAAAAATTGGTCTAGTTGTCTATCTGTACCTGTAAAACAAGTTAAAATATCATCTACATATCTGTACCAGTATAGACATTTATTAAACAGTGGATGTTTTTTGATTACATTCTCTAATGAATTCATAAATATTTCGCCAAGTAAGGGTAATCTCTAAAACTAAAGACCTTAAAGTTCCGAAGAATAGTCGGCTGGTGTCCTTCGATGTCAGTAAACTCTTTCCTAGTGTGCCGCCTCAAGAGGTAGTAAACATTATTGAGGGATTACTGACTATAGAATTCCGATCACAATTTTATTTAAATTCATACATCCGTTTAGTGGAAATCGCGAAGAACTTAATTCATTTATCGCGGACTGTAATCGGGCGTTTGATAGGGCAGATGTTAGTCAAAGGGATATTTTATTAGATTATGTGCATACACAAATACTGGTTAAATCCAAAATCGCGTGTACAAATCGTAAATTCCATGATTGGGATGAACTCAAGGAGTTCCTCAAAACAATGTACCAGGATAAGAAACATTATGCTCAGATAATTAACGAATTAACTTCTCTATGTCAGAATGCTAATGAGTCAGTTCAACAGTTCACTATTAGAATTGAGTCAACATTAAAAAGAACAATAAGTACCGTACAACAAAATACTGCAACTCCCGCGGACTTGTCAGGAAAAATCACAAAGTTAAATGAGATTGCTTTAAATAGATTAGTTTATTATTGCATACCAGCAATATCAAATCACTTAAGAAATCGCGATTTGAAAAATTTAAATGAAGCTGTGTCATTCGCGTTAAACGAAGAACAGATATTAAATATGTATAAATCGAATCCATACGGTAAATTTGCTCAGGGATCAAAATTTTACCATAAACCCAATAATGAGCCAAACAAATATTTCAAAAAACAAAATATTTACCACTCAAGTCAAGAAAATAATAGTTCAACAAAGAAATCTTGTAAATTCTGTAAAAAAATTAGGTCACGTAATTTAAGAGTGTTATAAACTAAAAAATAAACAAAATCCAAAAAGCGGGCAAAATGCGTTCCCGGTAAACAAAACCGAGGAACGCACAACCAACAACGACAACCACGAGAACAACCCTCCGGGAAACGCCTTTCGACTAACGAAAATGTAAAAAAAAATATTAACTTCTCAAGCTGCATCTTATATTAAATAAGGTACATTTAAAATTTTAATCGACACAGGCGCAAGCATTTCTATCTTAAAAGCTCAAAGCTTATTATCGAACATAAAATTAAACACTAACGATAAAATTCAAATTAAAGGGATTAGTAAGGATAAAACAAACACTACAATTGGTAGTTTAGAATTAATGATAAATAATAAAGGCCATACTTTCCATGTTATTGCAAAACAAACTAATATTCCCTATGACGGAATAATAGGAGAAGATTATTTTAAATCCACTACTTCAATTATAGATTATAGTTCAAATTTAGTTAGCAATAATAATTTTTCAATGCCTATTTATCAAATACAAAACGCAGATTCAAAAAATAAACAAGTCATCGGGCCGCGAACCGAAACTCTAATAGAAGTAGATATTCTTAATTCGGAAATAAAAGAGGGAATAATACCCGATATAAAATTAGCCGACTACGTATACTTGTGTCGAGCGATCGTCAGGGTTAATGAAAATAATAAAGCTTACGCTACCATACTAAATATTTCCGAAAATAAATATGAATTAAAGAATCCCGCGGTAAAACTAGAGTCAATCCCATGCGGAAGTTTTCAATTTTCAAATTCGGTAATTAATACCGCTGATAGGCAGTCATCATTACTAAAGGAACTAAGAGTAGATCATTTAAATAAAGAAGAACGTAATGCTCTTCTTAATATATGCAATGAGTACGCGGATTTATTTCATCTTATACGACCGCGGTTACCCATGAAATACCTACTACGTCACAAACTCCAATTTTTACCAAGGCGTACAAACTGAACGACATTACTGTCGGCGACGCGAATCCTTTGCCCAATATAGCCGATATTTTGGATCAATTGAGCCATTGTAGATATTTTACTACATTAGATTTAGCTTCTGGATTCCACCAGATCCTTAATAAACCGGAAGATTGTGCTAAAACTGCATTTACAACCCCTTCAGGCCATTACGAATATTTACGTATGCCTTTCGGACTAAAAAATGCCCCAGACACCTTCCAAAGGCTCATGAACAATGTATTGACAGGATTACAGGGTCTGCAATGTTTTGTTTATTTAGATGACATTGTCATCTACGCTAGTTCAATTGACGATCACAATAATAAATTAAAAGCCATATTTGATAGACTACGTTCCAATAGACTAAAGTTACAACCGGATAAGTGCGAGTTTATGCGACATAAAGTGGCATATTTAGGTCACGTTATTTCTGATAAGGGCGTTAAACCAAATCCGCATAAATTTAAAATAATAAAATCTTTTCCAATACCCAAAAATCCCAAGGATATTAAGTCATTTTTATGCCTTGCGGGTTACTATAGGAAATTCATTCCAGAATTTGCCAAAATTAGCAAACCCCTTACAAATTTGTTAAAAGAAATGTTACATTACAAATTAGCAAAAAGGTTTTGAAAATTTAATACAAATCCTAACTAGCGAACCTATTTTTCAATACCCTGATTTCATTAAGGAATTTATATTAATAACTGATGCCTCAGGTTTCGCTATAGGAGCAGTCCTTTCACAAGGCAAAATCGGTGAAGATTTACCAATTGCGTACACAAGTCGTACTTTAAATAAAGCTGAGTGTAATTACTCTACAACAGAAAGAGAGCTATTAGCAATCATCTGGGCTGTAAAGCATTTTCGACCTTATTTGTATGGAACAAAATTTAAAGTCGTAACACATCATCGACCACTAACCTGGTTATTTAATGTCAAAGATCCAGGATCTAAATTAATTTGGTGGCGATTAAAATTATCAGAATACGAGTATGAGATCGTATACAAACCCGGAAAGATAAATTCAAATGCTGATTGTTTATCTAGAACTTCATTTGCTAACGTAAATCTAACGTTCTGTGACTCTTTCGAAGATTTTTATAAATTTCACCAAACCTCGTAAAAATCAAACATTAATAATTTATTTGAAATTAATTATCCAGTTCCAAAAAATCAAAACATAACTGAGTATTGTTCTCTAGATTCGCTTTCAAACGAAAAAGAGATACTAGAATTGTACACAGTTGAACAAAAGGGTAATGTTTTTAAATGTCACATTAAGACAAGATTTTATGATCCTGTTTCATATAAAGACTTCTTTTATATACAACAAAAGTCTAAGGAAACTGTTACTACTTTCGTTGATCTGCTTTGTCGGAGTAACATACGTTAGTATTCTTAAATTCGAAGGACCAATTATATCTTGTTTAGATATAATAAAAATAATAAACTGAGTTTAGCTCTTATATTAATCAACATAAATATTTACAAAAATGTACAAGCTTAAAATGCCGCGACCGTTATCATTGAAGTTTCGTTTTCTCATCTGCTTCTCTTCAGCCCCTTGGTTACTTCGCGGGGTGATGAGTTTTAGGGAGCTAGGTGGTGGTAATGAGTAATTGTAATTGGTCAACGATAATTCCCAATTACCACCACCGTAGCAATGTTGCCAAACTTCTTCTTCTGCATCTCGAGCCTCCCATTCGATTCTGGCATGCAGCTGTTGGGGTATTCCGCTAAGCCGTTTGCGTTTAGGCGGTTTATGATGCCTATTGTTCGAGTCGCGCACTTTCGGTAAACACCATAAAAACTACGTTTTCTTTGAAACGGCGTTTGCACAAAAACACAATAAAATACGCGTTAAGGAACGATAGTAATAATAATAATATGTAAATGCGAAAGGTCGAGGTTACGGTGAGCCAGGTAAAGCCGTAACAGAAATCAAAACATTTAATCAAAACTAATATTAAAGAAAGAATCTTATCTAGGTACTGATTTCACCTCGAATTTGATGAAGGAAGTTACGAAATTGTTTAAAATTAAGCATGCGTTTTCCACTGCATATCATTCTCAAACTAATGGTGCATTAGAACGTAGCCATTCTACGTTAAAAGACTATTTAAAAAAAACATTATATTAATGACAAACAAACGAATTGGGATGACTTAACTAAATTTGCGATATTTTCATATAATACAACTGAGCACACGTCAACTAAATTCACTCCTTATGAGCTTTTATTCGGTCATAAACCTATTATTCCTAACTCATTAATAACAGAGCCAGACTTTAAATATACTTACGATAATTATATAGACCAATTAAAATAAAAATTTAATACAGCTCATAAAATTGCAAAAGAAAATACCTTAACTTCCAAAGAAAGGTCCAAGGTTTTCGGAAAATCGGTCGGCACCAGCAATGGAGTCGGCCGACAGCTGCAGGCAGAGGCTGCCGAGCGCGTCTCCGGGTGGTGGATAGGAGCGTGACCGAGAAATCGGCCAGTAGCTGGCATAGGGTCGGGTAGGTGGGTCACCCCCGCATGACCGGCCTAAACCAGCTGCCGCAAACCAACTCCCCCAAGCTACGGCGTACAGTCATCGTGCCTAGGGCTGCATGGCACAGGGTTAAGTGTCGCGAACGATTCCGTTGGGACACCGGGCGACCTCCCAACGTAGTTGAGCCTTCTGTGCGTATCGGGGCACTGCGCACAGCGACCAGTTATTTCCTCCGTACTCGTGGGAACAATAATGGACCATCAAAACACAAAACCAGAAACTACCATAGGGGGCTCTTCGGAGAACCCTACCTCCCCTGGTGCCGCCACGGCTGAACCTGAACGACCTAAACAGCGTTCAGGGGCGGCCAGACGACGCCAGAGGAGAGAGAAACTCGACCAGAGGGCAGGGACGCCTAAGCATAACCTACCTCAGGGAGAGCAAGCGTTAGGGGAGGGGTCGCACCCGCGACGCCCTGCACCAGCGTCAGCACCCGGCTCGTCAGGGACGCAGAAGCGAAACCTGTCGAGCGACAGCACACCTCCGGGACTCCAAAAGAGACCGGAAAAAACCCCGAGAGGGGGCGAAGGGCCTCCGGCAAAGAGAACCTTCAGTGACACACTGACGGGAATAGCGCTCGCTATAATACGGAAAGGATACCCAGAGACGAGCATAAATGCAGAGGAAGCCGAGGCTATCAAAGCCTCGATAATCCAAAGCATTGATGCAACGGTAAAAGGACAAGCCTCACCGAAATTTCAGGAATGCACCCATAAAGGGGGATTCCTGAGAATAGTATGCTCCGACCTTCCAACCAGGACATGGCTCGAGAGCATAGCCAGGGAGAAGAATCTCCTGGGGAACGAAGAGGAACTTCAGATCATTGATTTGAAGGACCTACCGGAACCCAGGAGAGTACTAACGTAGGCTCCAGGACCACCAATAGAGGCAACCACCTTCCTCAAAAGAATATCGGTGCAGAACAACGTAAGCACCGATACCTGGAGAGTAGTAAACCAAAAACCGGACCCCAAGCGAACTCAGTACGTCATACTGATGGACAAAGTCTCTTGGGGGAAGGTGAGCGAAGGGAAGAAGTTGCACTTCGGCCTTTCAACCATCACCCTCAGGGCGCTGCCAGCAAAAACCGTCGGCAGACCTGAGGAGACCGAAGAGGTAGCAATGGAAGGAATTCCAGTGCCCGGAGAGGGAGCAATGGACGACAGTCCGTTGCCCGAATCGCCGAAGGGTAAGTAATGTTCACATTACTACAGATTAATATACACCACTGTAAGGCGGCATCTGCTGCCCTCAGTGCATATATCCTAAGAGAAAATATTGACATTGCACTTGTACAAGAGCCATGGCTTCACAAGGGAATAGTAAAGGGGTTAAACATACAGGGCAGGCGACTGATTGTCGCCGAACCAATGTGTAACCCACGCACATGTATAATAGCAAAACATGGACATTTAATGCCATTATGGGACGTATGTTGCAGAGACCTAGTGGCAGCACGGCTGGAAGTAGTAGAAAGTGGAACGCGGAGGGAGTTTATACTCGGATCCGGTTACCTTCCCTACCAGGACCACCGCCGCCAGACGAGATTCAGCGGCTGATACACAGCGGGAGCCACAAGGGAATACCGCTGATCCTTGGATGCGATGCCAACGCGCACCACATTATATGGGGGAGCACGGACATCAATCCAAGAGGTGAGAAACTATTAGATTTTATCTTAGAGAATGACATTGAAATAGTAAATATTGGAAATGTACTCACGTTCGTAAACGCGGTGCGAAGCGAAGTAATTGACATAACACTTGCCTCTCGAAAGGTAAGTGAAATGGTAAAACACTGGCATGTATCTGAGGAACCATCACTCTCAGATCATCGATATATACGATTCGATATCGAATCAGAAGAAGCATCTGAAATCCAAAAACAGAAACCCGAGGAGAACTGACTAGGACCTATACAAAGAGGTACTAGCCAGCCGAATCGGGGACTGTCCAACAGTAGCGAGAACAACGCATGAGTTAGAGCTCATGGTGCAAAGCATCACAGACTCTATCAATACTACGTTTGAAGCAAGCTGCCCAAGAACTACCAAACCTACCTCAACCAGGGTCACCTGGTGGAACAAGGATCTTGATAGGGCTAAGGCACGCACCAGAAGACTGTTAAATACAGCCAAGAGAAACGGTGAATGGGCGCAGTACAAAACGGCCCTCACGGCATATAACAATACCATTAAAAAAGCCAAGAGGGAATCTTGGCAAAAATTCTGTTGGGACATAGAAAGTGAACCCACAAGCTCCCGTCTACTCAAGACGCTCAGCAAAGATCATGCTGGGAACATCGGCTCACTGCAGACCAAAAATAGAAAGTACACAGACTCGGTAGAAGAGACCCTGCAGGTATTACTGCAGACGCACTTCCCGGGTTCTGTAATACTTGACAATCCTGTTTCCGAGGACCTAAGCGAGCCTAACGCAGGGGCTCCAAAACGGGACTGGGAAACAGCGAAAATGATAATCAGACCAGGTGACGTTGAGTGGGGAATTAACACGTTCAAACCATTCAAATCACCAAGTCCTGACAGGATATATCCTATCATGGTACAAAAGGGGATAGCAACGCTGAGGAAATCACTATGTGATATCCTCAGAGCAAGCCTTGCCCTTTCATACATCCCAAGCAGCTGGCGGACTGTAAAGGTGGTATTCATACCTAAGCCAGGGCGTGATTCATATGCCCAGGCTAAATCTTACAGACCGATCAGCTTGTCATCATTTATTTTAAAACTACAAGAAAAACTAGTAGACAGGCACATACGGGAAGGAGTTTTAAAGGACTCGCCACTACACCGTCAACAATATGCCTACCAAGCGGGAAAGTCACGCGAGCTAGCAATCCACCAGCTAGTGAGCAGATGCGAAAGGACCCTACAATGCAAAGAGGTTGCGTTAGGGGCCTTTCTGGATATTGAAGGGGCGTTTGACAACACAACCTTCAACTTCATAGCAACAGCAATGCAGAAAAGAGGAATTAACCCGCAAGTCCGACAATGGGTAAACAAGATGCTCAGAAGTCGGACTGTGACGACTACCCTATATGGAAAAACAGCAGAAGCCTTAGTCGCTGGCGGGTGCCCGCAAAGAGGTGTTCTCTCGCCGCTCCTATGGTGCCTCGTCATGGACGACCTTCTGCTGCTACTCGAAAGCCAGGGCATATATGCACTGGGGTATGCAGATGATCTGACCATTCTAGTAAGCGGGAAGTTTGGGACCACTGTATCAAACTTGATGCAGAAGGCACTAAATACCGTAGAAAGATGGTGCAGGAATGAAGGGTTAACTGTAAACCCGGTCAAAACGGCGATCGTCCCTTTTACTAGACGACGAAAAACCAATGACATAAAATCACTACGTATGTATGAAATGGAAGTTCCAATCAAAAATGAAGTAAAATATTTAGGGGTCATACTTGATACCAGATTGAACTTCAACTTCCACCTAGAGAGCATCATCAAACCTATAGTGACATACGCAGCGCTCGTTTGGGAAGAAAAGACCCAAACCAAAAGTGCAGCAGTAAAACTCGAAAGAGTGCAAAGACAGGCGTGTCTGCTAATCACTGGGGCAATGAGGACAACGCCCACGGCAGCCATGGAACACATATTATCGCTACCACCATTACATTTATTTGTAATGATGGAAGCTATACAGGCAGCCTATAGGATGCACATAAATGGACATACTTTAAATATGGGGCCATCAAGACCGGCAACATTTAAAGTACTACAAGAAGAAGAGACACTAACAATGAGGTCCGATTTCGCCAAAATCGTACACCCATCCCGCAGATCTAAAACGATCATACCACAGCGGAGTGAATGGACAAATGGAACATACCCGAGAACGAGTAAAGGAACCATCTGGTACACAGACGGGGCCAAAAATACTAAAGGAACCGTGGCTGGTATCTATGGTAGCTGCAACCGGAGCAAACAATTCGCGATTGCTCTGGGGAAGCATGCCTCTATCTTCCAGGCCGAAATAGCCGCCATTGACTGGTGTGCTCATCACTTAATGAAGTCGGGACTTAAAAAAGGACCAATTACCATTATGACAGATAGCCAGGCAGCCATAAAAGCGGTAGCCTCACCGATAGTGCAGTCCAGGCTGGTCATGACTTGCATAAACAGACTGGACGCACTGGCGACAACAAGAGAAACACAGCTAGAATGGATACCCAAGGACCAAAGAATTATTGGACACTTGGGGGCCGACTTGCTGGCTAAACAAGGAGCAGCAGGTGAATTCATAGGACCTGAACCCGCTTTCGGTGTACCCCATGAAACCGGAAAGGAAATAATCCGACGCAAGTTAGCAGAGGAGCACAAGACCTGTCTAGACTGAGCAGATTGAAACTAAGAAAAATCACAGGACTAGTCACTGGACACTGTGACCTGAACAAGCACAAACATAGGATGGGCATTGAGAAAAGCCCCCTATGACGTGGGTGTCTGGAAGAAGAGGAAACTCCCCAACACCTACTGTGCACTTGCGAAGCATACAAACAATAACGCAAGGCGAAACTCGGGAAGCCCATGCTTCCTGTAGAACAGCTAAGGAATATCCCCTGGCAGAAACTCCTGGACTTCTTAGAAGATACAGGAGTTCAAAAGGAGTAAAACAGCCAGAGGCGCACAAAAGGACCACGGAGACCGCAGTGCAGGGACGCTAAGCGACACCACCTCGTGAGGATATAAAAAAAAAGGTCCAAGGTTAATTATGATAAAAAGGGTACTAAGAGCAATTATAACATAGGAGATATGGTCCTTTTGAGAAATGATGGTACAAAACGGGGTACCTCAAGAAAATTAAGTCCCAATTGGAAAGGCCCATATAAGATAATAGAAATTATTAATTCCGTTGACGTTAAGATCCTTGTAAAAAATCAACCGACTAAGGTTCATGTTAACCGATTGAAACATTTCCTTTCAGATGCGGACTCCTCGGGTCAGCACAATGCCAAACAATAGAGTTTATAAACAACACTTCCGGCCTGTTCTACGAACACTTAGGTCATGTAAAAATCTACTCCGATCATTGGCAAGTCTTATCATTCCTTAATATTTCCTCATACGAATCAAAATTCAATTACCTGCAAAAATTCACGATCACGCACAAAATATTTGTTTTCATATAAGGTATATTACTACTGAAGTAACTGGTTGTAAACAAACGATGCCATTAATAAATGCACAAATTGAAACCTTAAAAACTAAAGAAATGCCATTAAAACATTTATTAAGTCGTAAATTGAGAAAAAGGGGAATATTTAATGGGTTAGGTACTGTTCGGAAATGGCTCAGTGGATCTTTGGATGCAGCTGATGCCGAATATTATGACAAAATCTTGGAAGAAACAGACAAGTCTGAAAAGGAACTTCACCTATTAATGAAGGAACAAATTCAAATTATTAAAAGCACTATCTCTCTGCAAATACTCTTAAAATTAACGAAGAAAGCTATAATGACAATATAAAAGCTTTTAGTAAATTTGTTAGCATCATTAATAACGAAACCGAAATAATTAAGGAAAAGTCAGTTATATCTGAAAAAATATCACTGTTAGAATATTATATAAATGATGTAAGTGAGCAATTTGACGTATTAATTAACGCGATATTATTTGCAAAGCAAAATGTTTTACATCCTGCTGTGATTACACCATTAATTAATTAATTAATTTGATTAATCATTTAAATGAATACGCAAAGTTAACTCAGAATGGAAAAGAATTCCCCTTTGATCTAACCGAAGCCAACGCTGCAAAATTAATCGAAATTAGTAAATTAACGGTATTCTATAGTAACCAAAAGGTTGTATTTATTATCAAAATTCCTTTAACTAGCAACCTACTGTTTAATTTCTACAACTTGTTTCCTCTACCTGTCCTAAGTGAACTAGCTAAAACCTACCTTTTTATTGTTCCATCATACAAATATCTTCCATTACATCAGGTAGAACTAATTATGTTAGGCTTCACGACTTATCAAGTGATCAAACTCTATTAGAAAATGAGTACTTATGCCATGAAAAGGCGATATATTCCACTATGCTGGATGAAACATGCGAAACCCTATTAATAACCACACATGGTCCGAAGATTCCCGGTTCATGCAATACCCAGATAGCAAAAGGGACCCTAAACATTTGGCATCAATTAAAAGGAAATCATTGGATCTTCGCATTATCCCAGCCTACAATTATGACGGTGATGTGTAACGGCGAACAACCAGTAGATCTTACTATTTCATCACTAGGAATTTTAACCTTGAAAAGCGGATGTCGAGCTTACGGGAAGGATGTTCAACTCACAGCCTCAAGCAATTCCCAATCCGAATATCACCATTTGATACCGGATATTCCCATCTTCGAAGACGATTGCTGTAACACAAGGAAAATTAACAGGACTCTTCACAATTATGAATTCGCCCCAAATCATTTTTCCAATATTAAGATGTATGATCTGAACTTCGCTTCACATCGACTCAACGATTTGGATCAACGATTAACTGATTCGCTGCTCAATCACCACATCATTAAGCATTCAAGTTGGTACACAATTGCATTATCTGTAATTGGAAGTATCGTTGTACTCTTTTTATCGTATAAATTATTAAGCTACTGCGGCATTGTTTTCTTGCTTAAAAAATGCTTCTGCTCGGACGATGGATCAAATAAACGAGGATGCTGTATACAAATATATAATCAGTGCCATAACAAGACCAGCCCTTCATCACATATCTACAGGACGGCGGAACTACGAGAAGAACCGGAACAGCTGGAATTGGTTACGACAGCCCCTCCGATGTATAAGAACACCCCACGAAGACTATACAATCTTCGCTCCAGCTCTCCAAAACTCTACGATGACCAATGAAGTCGCGTTTTGCCCGCATCTTCATTCTTAGGAGGGAGGTGTTATGTGATGTGCTATGTGACGTGACTTTTAACTATATATATCAAAGACATTCTTATATTTTACATTTTTTCATTTATTACATAGGAATTTATCTCTATTTTTATGTTATTCGTATATAATAAGTTATACATTTTATTGCCTTCTTTGTTTAGATTATTATATTTTATGTTATAATACTAGGAATAGAATTCACCTGTGTAACTGTTATGGTGTATCCTACACCTGCGCATCTATTGTGCTTGACCATACTCACCGTAAGATCTTCTCACGCACCCCTATTGAAATTAACCCCGTAGAGAACCATAACTTGATATAAATGTCATTCCTGGTCTTCTCACGCACCCCTATTGAAATTAACCCCGTAGAGAACCATAACTTGATATAAATGTCATTCCCGGGTAGAGAATATCTTACGTTATTTGTAAATTTATGTACATTTCAGGTAGTAACCAAGCGTCGGTTCCCACGCCAATATGATATAAAATAGGAACCCTCGAATATTTAGTTAGTTAAGATTCATACACGAACTGTAACGTGACTACGCTAGTTCATAATTGTATATTTGTCCAACTCCGATAGTTAATAAACAGTTAATTAAGTCATATATCGTATAATTGTTCTACTGAAGAGTAGAACTGGTATCAGGTGACGAAAACTCCAATTTTCCACAACATACGTTTGTAATAGTCAAATCTAAAAAAATGGTTGATTTATCTATTTCGGTTTCAATTGTGAATTCAATTTTATTGTGTTGTTGGTTTAAATTGTTTAAAAAGTATTTAATTGTCTATCTGTGCCTGTAAATGCTATTGGGATATCATCGACATATCTCCACCAATATGTGCAGTTTTTAAAAAGTGGTAATTTTGATATTTTGTTTTCAAGGTGGTCCATGAATATATCGGCTATTTGGGGGCTTAGTGGGTTTCCCATTGCCAATCCTTCTGTTTGCATATAAATCTGATTATTAAATTCTAGGTAGTTTTGTCGTAGACAAATGTCTAAGAGGGTTAAAATTTCGTCTATTATTACTGGATTAGTGTTATTGTTTCTGAGCTTATTTATAATTAATTCGAGTACTTCCCCCGCAGGTACGTTTGTGAAAAGATTTGTTACGTCAAAAGAGATGAATTGTGCATTATTGTGTAGTTGAATATTTTTAATGTTATTAACTAGATGAAGACTGTTTTGGTTGAGTATTTAGGTTTAAAATTTAAGTATTTTATTAAAAGTTTATTCAGTTTTTTGGCTATGAGTTGGCAAGGGGCGTTTATGTAGAAGACTACTGGCCTTATTGGATTATTATCTTTGTGAAGTTTAATTAATCCATATAGTATTGGTGGTTGTGGGTTCATATTGATTAATGAGTATTTTTCTTTATTTAAGAACAAATAATTAATTTTGTCAAGTTCTTTACGTACGACTGGCATCAAGGTTAATTATATAAGTGCCACCTCCTAAATATCCCTCCCCATATCATTTTCATTATCAAACAATTCCTCTTTCATAGATCCTTAAAAGTCAAAATCCATAATTCATTTTCTTCTTCCTTCACTCCTGAACAAGTACTCCCTTAAGGCTCTCCTATGTCACCTCTATTATATAACATTTTTTGTGCGATGTCTACAATCCTGACCCTCTATATTTTTGTTTACACGCGTATGCACCCCACCAGACACGCCCGCACCCTCACCCTGGAGTAGGGGGTAGATCTCATGTAAAAGAGCGTTAACGGGGGCGAGATGCTCTCTTTGCCTTTATTTAGAACTAGATAGAAGAAGTAGTAGTAAGAATTTTTTATGCAACGATATAATAAATATTCGCGTTTTTCACTTCACTTAACACAAAGAGTTATTCATGGTCCTTCGAGCCGGATACACGGCAAGCAAAAACGCTTAATCAATTCGTGACGAGGAATTTCCGAAATTCGGGAAAGCTGGGACACCTGTTCGACGACAATTTTATAGTTCATTTAAAACATTGGTTTTAATTTGACTATTTGTTATCGTGTGTTACGGATGATGCCGCCGATGTATTATCAACCTATGAAGTTAGTGCGGAACACTACGAGGACGCGTTGCAATTATTAATTGAAAATTTTGACAACAAAAGGCTAATTGCTCAAAGGCACATTAATGCTATTTTTGCGATTCCGGCAGTGGAAAATAGATCCGCGAATGAGATCCGTAAAGTCGTTCGTGCAATTATTAACCACACGCGTGCTCTTAAAGTTCTTGGCAGGCCAACTGATTCATGGATGAGGCGCCACCACACCTTATTGCATAAATATTTAATTAATAATGGGGCTGAAAGAAACGTAGTTGGGTTTGCTGATTCCAAAATAAACGAAGCCTCTCAGATTTTATTACCGACGGCACTTGTAAATATTATGGGTCCGAACGGTGAATTAACTAATTGCCGTGTGTATAAATGAATTTGAAACACCTGTCGATTGTTTTGTTGTCTCGAAAATCACAGAAAATATACCTCACGCGCCGTTTAATAAAAATATTTTGATGGTTTATCTCTTATAATTTTTTTGAAGTCATTGATATGCTAATTGGGGTTCAAATATTTTTGGATATCATTATGGGAAAACAAATCAAACGTGAGAGGCATTTACCAATAATGCATAAAGCACAATTAGGTTGGATAGTTGGCGGGGGTTATAGTATCAATAGTAAAGGTGCGGTTTGCAATATAGCAAATGTAACCGCAGATCAATTTAATTTTAATTTTTTAAGAAAGATTTTGGGAATTAGAGCAGGTTTCAAATAAAACAGTTAGGTCACCCGAGGATAAGGAGTGTGAAAAACACTCATAAAAGAGACGATTCTGGAAGATTAATTGTTCAATTGCCATTGAAAAAAATGTGTTGACACGTTGGGTCGGTCGGAATTTATAGCTGAAAAAAGATTTCAAAATTTAGAAAAGAAGTTGTCAGTCACTCCGGAAATAGGAACAAGTTATTGCAAATTTATGAGCAAATATTTAGCTTTAGGGCATATGACTCAAGTGTCACCATCCGTAACAAATGACCAGGCGTATTATCTTCCTCACCACGGGGTGCTGAAAGTGTCTTTGACGCCTCAGCTAAAACAGATTCAAAAATCTCGTTGAATGATTGTCTAATGAAGGGGCCCGTCCTTCAGGACGATTTGTTTTCAATTTTGTTACAGTTCCGGACGAACCGTTTTATTTTATCGGCGGACATAACAAAAATGTATCGCCAAGTGCTCGTCGATCAACAGCATCGTAAATATCAACGTATTTTACGGAGAGAAAATTCGCGAGAGTCAATTAAAGTGTTCGAATTAAACACGGTCACTTATGGTACGGCGCCGGCGTCATTTTTAGTTATACGTTGCCTCGTTGAATTAGCGAATTTGCACCAAGATCGATTCCCGGAGGCTTGTTAACATTTTGAAAGACGGCGGGTTTGAATTAAATAAGTGGAACTCGAATAACCCTAAGCTAGTAAATACCATCGCAAATGACCGGGATAATTTAATCGTACTGTGTAAGAATGAGAATAATAAGATACTGGGACTTTTATGGCATTTAGGTACCGACATGCTGCGTTATCACGTACCCAAATTTTGTAATAACGACAAAATCATAAAGCGTATTATATTATCGTGTACTGCACAAATTTTCGATCCGTTGGGATTAATTAATCCAGTAATAGTTGTCGCTAAGTTGATTATGCAGAATCTATGGAAAGAGGGTATAACCTGGGACGAGCCTGTATCGGTTACAATAGCTGAAAAGTGGCGGGAATTTGCTTCATCTGTCTGCAAATTAGCATCATTAAATATCACTCGCAATATAATTAGCGTGGAATGTCCGATTGTAGCAGAAATTCAAGGTTTCTGCGATGCAAGTGAAGGTGCTTACGGGGCCTGCGTTTATTTAAGAATTAAAAATTCGTCAGGGGAGGTATATAAAACACAATTATTATGCGCCAAATCGCGAGTAGCACCAATTAAGTTTATTACATTGCTAAGAATAGAGCTATGTGGAGACCTTCTTCTTACACATTTAATGAACAAAGATAGTGTAAAATTAAAAATTGACAGGTACGCGTATTACACCGATTCGACTATAGTACTGGGTTGGCTAAAATGTCCGCATGCAACTTTTAACACTTTTGTTGCAAATAGGGTAACCCAAATTATGGAATCAACTACGTTTGACCAATGGTTCCATGTTAAAACATCAGAAAACCCAGCAGACGTTATTTCAAGGGAGACTACAGCAAATAATTTAATTAATTTAAAATTGTGGTGGAACGGTCCTGATTCGTTGTGTCAAGATAATATTAATTTAATAACACCATTTATTGATATTCAAAATTTACCTGAAATACGTAACAAACCTAAATGCCTAATTATAACAAATGCTGGCAAGTTTGATATTTTTGATAGGTTCTCATCACTTAATAAATTAATTCGCGTAACAGCCTATTGCATAAGATTTGCTAGTAATTGTAAATTAAAATATAGCACGAACCGACGATCAGGGGAATTAAAATCGGCAGAAATAACGGAATCTACCCATACATTAATTAAAATTAAAATGTATTAAAATCCTTTAGTTCGTTGTAGAAAATTAAATAATAAATTTAAAAATACGAAAACATTTCGTGAATCTACAACAATGAGTCTTACTAAGACTACAAAACAAATTAATTTGAAACAACTACTTCTCTAGCTAATACTTCGACAGACATTGAATAATACAAATTAATTTGCGTGTTACAAATAGTACAACTATCAAAGCAACACTAATTTGAATGAAATTATTTCTGTTGAACAAACTAATAAATGATAAAATGTACTTTAGATTGTTTAAATGTAACTATTACATGAAAAATTATGAAAAATGAATTTTAAACTGATTTCATTAAATTAAATTAGCAAAAGCAATTAAAAAATCTAGCATTCAAGTTTATAATCATCTGCAGACACGTGTTTCGAACTTTCGCTCTCTTCAGTACAGCTTTATTATAAAATTGATCTTAAATACAAATAAAAACACTTACTAAAATAAATATAATGAAATATGATAATAAATATAATGAAATATAAATAACTTACTCAGATATGTACGGCAACTGACACAAGAATGAAATATAATCGACTGAAG
>OZ018399.1:32744951-32852037 GCA_963969525.1 Ontholestes murinus | reverse complement strand
GTTTCAAATTAATTTGTTTTGTAGTCTTAGTAAGACTCATTGTTGTAGATTCACGAAATGTTTCGTATTTTTAAATTTATTATTTAATTTTCTACAACGAACTAAAGGATTTTAATACATTTTATTATTCAATTATGCTCCAAGTGGGTATTTTTCCTTAATCCCGAACGTAATGATTTCTGTAGAACTCACTAATCCACCTCAGGTATAAAATCAGACCTTCAGTCGATTATATTTCATTCTTGTGTCAGTTGCCGTACATATCTGAGTAAGTTATTTATATTTCATTATATTTATTATCATATTTCATTATATTTATTTTAGTAAGTGTTTTTATTTGTATTTAAGATCAATTTTATAATAAAGCTGTACTGAAGAGAGCGAAAGTTCGAAACACGTGTCTGCAGATGATTATAAACTTGAATGCTAGATTTTTTAATTGCTTTTGCTAATTTAATTTAATGAAATCAGTTTAAAATTCATTTTTCATAATTTTTCATGTAATAGTTACATTTAAACAATCTAAAGTACATTTTATCATTTATTAGTTTGTTCAACAGAAATAATTTCATTCAAATTAGTGTTGCTTTGATAGTTGTACTATTTGTAACACGCAAATTAATTTGTATTATTCAATGTCTGTCGAAGTATTAGCTAGAGAAGTAGTTGTTTCAAATTAATTTGTTTTGTAGTCTTAGTAAGACTCATTGTTGTAGATTCACGAAATGTTTTCGTATTTTTAAATTTATTAATTAAAAATTGTTCAACGCGAATCGTTCCCTGAAGAATTTCAGTTATTATGCAAGCAATCATTCATTGACATGCCTAAATCTAAATTAATACCATTAAATCCTTATTTAGATTCCGGTATAATACGAGTAGGAGGTGGTTAGATAACTCGGACTTAAAATGGAACGCTACATGGAGATCATTTATTTAACACACTGCTGATCAGGGACACGCACATTAAAAATTTGCATGCTGGTGTTCAAACAACAATTGCACTAATTGGGGACAGGTATTGGCCCATTTCGATTGAAATTGTCAGTAATTTAAAGACGGAGGCTTTCATTGCAGCAATGAAGCGGTTTATTGGTAGGCGCGGAAAATGTGCAAATATATACTTTGACAATGCTACAAATTTTGTTGGAGCTAACAGAGAGCTCAAGCAATTGAACAGCTTTTTAACTCAAAACGAAACAAAAAATTGTTTAATGAGAGAGTTTACTAATGAAGAGATAATTTAGCATTTCATACCGGCTAGGTCTCCACATTTTGGAGGTTTGTGGGAGGCTGCCATAAAATCCGTAAAATTTCATTTAAAACGGGTTGTGTGTGAAACCATTTTAACATTTGAGGAAATATATACTTTATTTGTGCAAATTGAATCAATCCTCAATTCAAGATCTCTTACACCTATGTCCCAAGACCATAAAGATAATACCTTTTTGACCCCTGACCACTTTCTAATTGGCGAATCACTCAGCGCGGGTCCAAGTGAAAATTTGTTGGGCACTAAGGTTAACCGGCTGTCAAGATGGCAGCACTTGCAGTATATGTAGAAGCATTTTTAGACGAGATGGTCGCATGAATACCTCAATTTGCCGCAATAAATAGAGAAGCAGATCAAAGGACATCATCCAAATTGCGGCTGTCGTCATTTTTAAGGACGAAAATCGTCCCCCCATGGGTTGGATCGGTGGACGTATGGTTGAACTTCACCCAGGAAAAGATGGCCTCACGCGTGCAGTGACAGTGCGTACAAATAGTGGTTGTGTCAAACGCGCAATTACCCGAATTTGTGTGTTACCAATTGAAAGTGCGAATGAAGATACAGCGTCATTGTCTCCATAAATAATATAAGGGGTCGGCATGTTTACACGCGTATGCACCCCACCAGACGCGCCCGCACCCTCACTCTGGAGTAGGGGGTAGATCTCATGTAAAAGAGCCTTAACCGGAGTGAGACGCTCTCTTTGCCTTGACCTGTACAACTAGATAGAAGAAGCTAGCGACACAATCCCTCTAACCAGCTCCTTTATGACACTACTCTAGTTATCCCCATCCAAGAACGCCTTCTATTCCTATCAAAAAAAAATCTCCAAAAATCCCTTCAACTTCCATATATTATCCCTTTACTGTCATCCTAGAAACCCTTGCATAAATCCTAAATTATAAAATCTCAATTCAACCATATTCGATTTCATATCATCATTTCATCCTTTTACGCATTAACGAGTGACGCCATATGACAACACAAGGCAGAAAGACCTCTGGTCGATAGCCTTTGGACAGATTAACCCACTAACACCTCATTAATTATTCACTATGTTATTGTAAATATTGTAAAATTTGTCAATATATGGGGGCTATTGGTGCTCACTTCCGGTTTCCGGCTTAAAATCTTCAGGTTCCAACTTCCTATTTCGCCAGGGTGCTCCAAAATAGTTCGTGTTTCATGTCAAATTAATGGGTATGGCGGATAGACATTCCAAAATAGCTTCTGTAAATTAACGGACTTAAATACTATTTTGTCATTTAATTGACTGTTGGCCGAATTTACTAATACTCGTTATTGACAACCATTATTCACTTTATGGCGTGTTCACCTAACTAAACAAGATGCATGATCTTAGGCACGTAATTAACAATCGCACCTTTTTACGTAAAAGGCGATGTCATATCTCGAATGAAATTCGCAAAATAAGCGAGACCGTCGAGCAATTAAATTAAATTACGTGAAAAAATAAACCAAGTGTTGATTGTGCAAATGGAAACTTTGAATATATCCAAATTACCGCCGAATCATCACATGGCACGCATTGTAATGCGTTTACTTCACAATTTTTCTGAAATACAATATTATGCAGAATTTTGCGTGGAATGCCACGACGCGGCAAAGATTTGCTGATTACAGCAGGCTTGCATTTTGTGCAGGGTGGCAAATTTAGCAATATAGAATATAGTTCTACACGGGAATTATTTAGTTTAATTGAGCGTATTGCAGAAGTTGGAGGCCTGTGAAGAGCAGATGTATGTGGGATAAGACAAATATTTTGAGATATACCAAGAGAGAAAGGGCAGAGGAAACGGCCTCTTCTAATCCCGTACACGCACCTTCCCCGATACCAAAGGCACAACTATAATCGTTGAGGAGGCGCGTTGGGCCGATTTGAATCGGTTGAGGATGAGTTGTCGCCCCTGCGACGTCCCCACACGACATCAGAACAAGTCATCAACATTTCTCCTCTAGTAAGAATGATATATTCGAGGCCGACACGGAGGCAGAATCGGTCAGAATGAGAATATAAATTGTTACATTAATTTTCATATTTAAAATTTGATTTCTCTTCCAGTCGGATTACGAGTTGACAAAACAAACCCCGCGTGGTACCGAAGAGGAATGACTCTGTGCAGGAGGAGGAGGAAGAGGGTTGCTAGGTGCACTATCGTAAACTGATTTAGTCTAGTATTTTCTAATTCATCATTTAGTATAGTATTATTTATTTTTAATTCAATTTTGAGAAGTGTGTTTTATTTATAATTTAGAATAGTGTTTTTATAAATAAATTTTTAACATATGTTCTATTTTTTATTACATATACATAAAGATAAAATATACCTACATGCGAAGTGATTAGGTGGCGTTGATTCCAGCATCTAATAGGTGTTCCATCATTACTTCTATTTTTTTCACTTTCATTGGGGGACCAGTAGCATGAGTATATTCTTCCTTCTTTTGTTTCTACCCAGGTGAATCCCTCATCCTCTGTCCCCATATTGCATATTTTTATCTGTTTATTTATTTTTATCACTGCATCATAATTCTTGTCTTTTATCAAATTTTCATTTTTGATCATGTTTTTGTTCAGTTCTGCCACTATGCAGAGGTCTGCATTTGTTTCTAACATTCTTTGATCTAACATTTCCTTTATTACTTTTTCTCTATCGGCATTTATTTGTATGACCTTTAGTTGTCATTTTTTATCTGCTATTGTTTCTTCTTTTTTTTCTTTCTCTTCTGTTTCTTTTCCTCTTTCCTTTCTTGCTGTTTTATTTCGGTTTTTTCTTTCTCCTTTTCATCTCTATTATTCTTTTTCTTTCTTGTTTTATTTCTTCTCTGTATTTCGGGCCGAACATCCACCCGTTCCAGTGGTCCTCATCCTGGAATTCTGTGCCCTTTTTCCCTTACATTCTTTCGCCAAATGTAGGCACTTAAGACATTTCTTGCCTTCTGTTTTTTCTTTATTGCAGTCTGCTTTTCCACGTCAGAATTTCAGACATTTTCTACATATTTTCAATTGTTTCTTTCAGTCCCCATCCTATGTCTATTTTTCTTTTTTCTATTATTTCTGCTTCAGTTTTTGTTACTTTTACTTCTGTGGTGTATATTCCCCTTTTATAACACCTTATGTTTTCTATTTCCCCCTCTCTTATTTTTACTCCTAGTTTCCTCATTCTATATATTTTATTTCGACCTCAAAGTTTCCATTTTCTTTCTTCTCAATCGTTTCTTTAAATTTCGTCGCTCCTTCCTTACTATGTACTATCATTTTTATTTCTCCTTTTTTTGTATTTATTGTCTTTCTGATGACCAGCCCTATTTTCTTTGGATCTATGCTCCCTTTTACTTCCTTCATCATTTGAGCATACGTTTTCTTTGCATTTTATTGACATTATTATCCTCATAAGTTTTTATTTCCTCCTGTATTTCCTTCCGTTCTTCGTTTTTCTTTTTTTGTCTAGCCTTATCTAGCTCTTTCTCCATTATAATCATCTTTCCTTTTATCTTTTCGTTTTGTTTTATAATTTCCTCGTACATTTGCTTTTTCCTTTCTTCTTCTTGGAGTCTTTCTAGGAGCCATTGTTGTTCCTGAGTCTTGAAAATTACAGGTTCCTTTGTGTTCAACCTACCCTTCTCCAATTTTCTAACTTCTCCTTTTAGTTTTCCTATACTTTCTTTATTTTAACTCTTGTGTTTTGTTTCACTTCCTTTTCCAATTCTTCTTATTTTTTCTGTTTTCGTTGTATTGGCTTTTTTGTTATTTCGAGTAATTTCTTCCTCCCTCACCCTTATCGTCACCTACGCGATAAGGTTCTTTGTCTTATCGGGAGTGATCTATTTAAACTTTTCTCAATCATTTACTCCTCTGCTTCCGTCCTTTCTTCTTCTATGTTTGATTTTGTTTACTTTGAAATGTCTTTATTATAATTAATTGTATAGCAGGGCAGAAAGACCACTGGTCTATAGCCAGACGGACTAACACCACAATAATTGTCTTTGTTATGTATATATAAATGTAAAAATGTAATTGTCCGAATAAAGATCACTGTTATTATTATGTTTTTCTCCTTTTGGTCAGTTGTGTAAATTAATGTTAATTTTATTAATTTCGTTGAATGGATGTTTACATTCCAATGCGTAATTTGGCGTAATTGTAAAGGCACTACAATTATGATTCAGTCTAAATGCTGGATAATGTGTTTCATTACTCTTTTCAAAGTTACGTTCAATTTGGCCTATAAACAAAACAAAAATACTGTGAATTTTTTCTTGTTCAAATTTTGGAATCTCAAGCGCTACTAACGCGCCACAGAAGCGCGTAGAAGCGCTACAGACTAACGTTACGAGCAGCATATTATTCGCTCATTCTCTCTCCAAAAGTCGTATTCAAAGTTGTGTTGTTTATATTACGTTAGTATATATTATATGTATTAATGGATACTGAAGAAAATTTGCTTTTAGCAATGATCCCAATCCGTAGAAAGCGTCGACTACAAGAAAAAAAAGGCGTATTGGATTCATCCTTTACTTCTCGAGAGAGATAGTAAAGGGCTGTTTAATACTCTGTATGAAGATTTACTATCACACGGAGATATTTTTTTAAGTACTTTCATAAGTCACGGAAGTCTTTCGATAAACTCCTGGGCGGAATAATCGACGATATTAAAAAAATGGACAAACTTATGAGATAATTCATTCCAGCAAATGAAAGTCTCGCATTAACGTTAAGGTAAGGACATGATTTATATAAATAATAGTTTCATATAATTGAGGTAGAGGACGTAATGTTGAAAATATTTAGTACATTATTAGATACAAACTGTCTTTTTTTTATTCTATTAATTTCTTACCATAATGGAATAAACAGATTAGGTCATATTTGCAGTGGCATGCTTTAATTTTTAAAATTATCATCTCTTCGTGAAATACGTATGTATTGGGATTTATGTATTCTGTTTAAACTCGTAAATGCTTTAATTAATTGTAGTAAGGTAGTTTTACAATTGCATTTTAATATGCCATCAATAAGTAAGAAACTAGTTTTCCGTTAAACTTTTCATTGCAGTAGAAATAATAAAAATAATAATAAATAATCCCCTGTGCAGGATGGTTACATTATGTAACATAAGTTACTCTTCATATTATTGTTTATATTATTGTTTACTTATTTTGCTAATTTTAGGTACCATTGTATAAACAAAGTAAAAAATGTGTTTCATGTTAAAATTTCGGTTATTATTTAATTATGTCCTGCGTACACGTATGTGTACTTTTAATATTATTATTTGCTGTAGAATTCAATTTTTTACTTCTTTGTATGTATATATTTTTTTAAATTCTAAAATGGAATGTCTATATTTGTAAAATGGTAATACCATAAATAAGTAAATTAAAAAAAAATAAAATAAATTGCCGAATGATTTATTTGGTTAATGAAAATATTTTCGTCTATAGGTGAATTAGATTCAGATAATTTTCTATAACGGTTTAAATATGTGTTGTGTTCTGGTAGAGACGTATTGGCCAGGTATTCTGCTGTTGAAGTCCGGGGCGTCTGATATTCCTGTTCTGTGAATCCAGCATGTGTCCTGTACCCGTGGCGTGTATATGATTGTGCGGGTACTGTGATTCTGACTCTCGCTTATATTTGGCCCGTAATATCTCCAGAAATTCTTCGTCCACATCTCTCATACTTCTTGTTCTTTTTTTTTCTAATATTTTTTTCTCGACCTGACGTTTCGGGCACAATTCCTTCCGGGTCATCTACGTTGTCTTCTATTTCACGAATGGAATCTATTGTTGTTTTCGAGCTTACACAGACATCAAGAAATTTTAATTGCTCAAAATAGATATATTGTTTGCGACATTTTGCTGCTGATCCAGATTTTAGATCTTTTTGAAGCGCTTTTTGTGTAGGAATATCGTAAAGTTTTCCATTTGCGTTGGTAAGACATGGCTACCAAAAGAGTTAAATTATGCTACTTAGAAAATATTAAAAAAGTTAAATTAAAATGTTCTATTTTTCAATTTGTATTTATATAAGCATTTTTTGCTTCAGGTATCTTGCAAGTGGATGTACCATGAATCATCTTCATATCGATTACCGTATTGGATTATCAACAATTTCATATATCATTCGACAAGTTTGTGATGCGATATGGAGATCTTGGAAGGATACATGTTTTCCAGTTTTCACAAAAGATGTTCTACTAAAAGTTGCGGAAGGTTTCGAACAACGAGCAAATTTTCCTCATTGTAAAGGGGCTATCGATGGTAAACACATACGTGTAATTTAACCGATAGGTATTAGATTCCTAAATTTTAATTATAAACACCATTTTTCTATTATTCTTTTTGCTGTATGCGATTCTGATGAATTTTTATATATTGATGTTGGTTCACCTGGAAAAGCTTCAGATTCTACGATTTTTAAAAGCTCTCGGTTTTACCGAATGTTACTAAGTAATAAAATTGAACGTCCTTTACCAAAATCCCTGACACATAACAGACCTGAAAAGGTTTCATATTTTTTTATTTGTCAACAACCCTTTTTCTACAACGAACTTAAGGTTTTTAATATTTTACAAATCTCTCGCATTAAGGCACTAGTTATTATTTATGTTCTACCATAAAATGTTTCTGTATTACCTGACAGAACGATAAACGGAATATGCATAGTAAATGTAATAAAATGTACACACCAGATTGAGTTTAGATCGATTTATTATTTAAGTTATATTAGTATACAAAGCTTAAATTTTATTCAGCTGCCATAGAAGGGCTTCTTCATTCATAAAATAATCTGCAAATATCGTTCGCATACAGTTTGTCTTGTTTCCTGGTCGGGTGTTATCAACTGGCGACCCATTAATTAATCCATTAATTATTAGTGTCTCTTCAAATCTAAATCTATCTCTCTCCCGAACAAAGTTATGCAATAGACAGCATGTTTTTATTATATCGTCAGCTAAGTCTTCTTCAACATTGAGGGCTCAATGTAAGGTATGCCACATATTGCTTATTATTCCAAAAGGGCATTCTATATATCTTTGCGCTCGGGTCAAACGATAATTGAATACTTTCTTCTCAACAGTTCAAAGATTTCCTCGTTAAAGTCGTAAGAGAACTGAGGATAAATCAAAACCTTCGTCACCAATCAAAAAATATGGAACCTTCTCAGGTCTGTTGTGTATCAGGGATTTTGATAAAGGGCGCTCAATTTTATTACTTTGTAACATTCGGTATAACTGAGATTTTTTGAAAATCGTTGAATCTGAAGATTTTCCAGGTGAACCAACATCAATATATAGTCAAAATCGCACACAACAAGAAGCATTATAGAGAAATGGTGTTTATAATTAAATTTTATGGATCCACTACTAATCGATTTAATTACACTTATGTGTTTACCATCGATAGCCTGTATACAATGAGGAAAATTTGCTCGTTGTTCGAAACCTTCTGCAACTCAGTAGAACATCTTTCGTGAGAACTGGAAAACATGTGTCCTTCTAAGATTGCCATATCGCATCACATCAACTTGTCGAATAATATATGAAATTGTTGATAATCCAATACGGTAATCGATATGAAGATGATTCATGTTACATTCACTTGCAATATACCCGAAGCAAAAAATACTTATTAAAAAATAGAACATTTTAATTTAGCTTTATTAATACTTTCTATGTAGCATAATTTATATTAACTCTTTTTGTAGCCATATCTTACCAACGCAAATGGAAAAGTTTACGAAATTCCTACACAAAAAAGCGCTTCAAAAAGATCTAAAATCTGGATTAGCAGCAAAATATCGCAAACAATATATCTATTTTGAGCAATTAAAATGTCTGTGTGAGCTAGAAAACAACAATAGATTCCATTAGTGAAACAGAAGACAACGTAGATGACCCGGAAGGAATTATGCCCGAAACTTCAGGTCGGGAAAAAAATATTAGAAAAGAAAGAACAAGAAGTATAAGAGATGTGGACGAAGAATTTCTGGAGATATTACGCGCCAAATATAAGCGAGAGTCAGAATCAGAACATGATGACAAATTTGTCCTTTTTTCACTTCATAGTGATTTGAAGGCTGTACCTCTGTCAATGAAGGCGCATGTGAAAAGTCAAATTCTGGGTATTTTATCATCTGCTCGGTTTTCAATTTAAGCAGTACCACCTATATCTCAATATTCACAGTACCCGCACAATCATCAAGAACTAGATTCCCAGAACAGGAATATTAGACGTCCCGGACTTCAACAGCAGAATACCTGGCCAATACGTATTTAAACCGTTATAGAAAATTATCTCAATCTAATTCACCTACAGACGAAAATATGTTAATAAACCAATACATTACAGATGAAAACGATAGGAACAACCTATACAATTTGATAAAAATTGGCAAATTTTTTTTAATTTCAAAAACAAATTCTAGCAAATGACCGACGGCCTCCCAATGGGTCAACCCTTAGTAGCCTCCAAGCAGACATCTACTTAAACAATCTCGAAAGTACAATTTTAAATAACTCACTTGCAAACAAAAATATAATAGCATGGAAAAGATATGTCGACGTTTTCTGTATATGGAGAGGTTATAACTTAGAAGATCTGACAAAATTCCAAGATTACATAAATAATTTACACCCAAAAATTAAGTTTACTACTGAAATTGAAATAAATAATAAACTAAATTTTCTAGACTTAACACTTAAAAAAAACAGATGCACAGATCAACTTCTCCATATATAGAAAACCCACACAAACATACACAATAATCCCCAATAACTCCACGCACCACCACACTCACAAGCATGCTTCATTTTATTCATATATCCATAGACTAAAAAATACCCCCCTTAATAATATCGAATACAATAACGAAATCAACATCTTAAAATAAATAGCAACTAATAACAACTATAACCCAAAAATAATCCACAAAATTTTAAATAAAATTAATAATAAAACAAATATAATACAAAACAGTTTAAAACAATACAATAAAAATGAAAAAGAGAAAGAACCTCCCCAATACAGAAGTATTACCGAATTTGCATTTGTATCTAACAAAATAAATAAAATCTTTCGGAAACATAACATCATACCAGTATTTAAAACTCAAAACACCATTAAACATTTATTCAGCCATCCTAAAGACAAAATCGATATAATGAATAAAAATGGAGTATACTCACTAACCTGTGATACATGCGGTGCTTTTACATTGGCGAAACAGGGAGAGCCCTAAAAGTAAGATTAAAAGAGCACATTACGCAAAAACATATTTCAAATTTCGGTAGACATTTATTCATATACAACCAAACTTGTGACAATCCTAAAGACAATAAAATATTACATTCAATTAACCAAAGTGGACAACTTAATCTACTAGAAACGTATGAAATAGATAAATTTAATAACACTCAAAATACTCTTCAATGTTTAAATGACCAATTACAGCACAATAACAAACCCCTTTTTTATTCTTACTTACACGAAACCTTCAAATAATAAACACGCACTCACAGATACACTTATATACATTCATAAACATACAAACACACTAAAATCAATACACATTCAAAACAACCAATCAAAAGCCATTTCTTTCTTAAAAATTCACAAACGAAAAATAATCTCACATTTTAAGAACGCCCGCCGAAAACCACGTTCGTGCTAAGGTTGATGATTTTCCTATATATTATATTACATTAAGCATTTTTTCTGACGTGTAGGTAAAATTAGTACTAATTCCATTTTTATTAATTTTATTTATTTTAAGTATTTTTATTAACAATAATATTAATTATTTTAATGTTTTATGAATAAAACAATGTAGTTTTATATTTAATAGATTTCCACATTTTTATTTTAACGTAACATTTGTAGTTTTCCCGCTGAAGATGATGCATAAAGAGCATCGAAACCAGTGGCGTACCTAGAACTTTTGCCGCCCGGGGCGGTCTCCAAATTGCCGCCCTTTCTAAGTAAACATAAATAAATATATTAAATTAATTTCTCTGATGGTGAGACATTTTAAAACTATGAATTAAAACACTTGGTATTGTTTCACTGATTTTTTTAAACCAGTGAAACAATACTAAGTTTTAATTAATAGTTTATATTTCATTAATAAATAAATTTAATTGAGATAAACTATAGGTGGGGAACTTTTTTACGACTGGATGCCATATTTAACACGTTCGCCGCCAAGCGAATATTTCACATAAGTGCTGTTTTGAATCCCGCGTGACCGCCGGCGGTCATAGCTAATATAAGGAATAACTACAAATTATTTCCCCGGCGTGCAAGAAACGGCGACTATATGACCGCCGGCGGTACATGTGGCGGTGAACGTGTTAAATTAGGTAGTAATAAAGGAGGTCGCATAAGTTAATATACCTATAAATGCAACTTTTATAGAAATACAATATATCTTTTAAAGGCCACAAAAAACTTAAAGAGGTCGCAGGAAAAAAAAAATCACTATTAAATATTTTTTATTTTATATTTATAAATGAACAGGATAAACAAGCAAATTGTACACATATGCGTATGTAAATATATTTATATATTTACTTTTCTAACTATCACAGTAGTCGTGTATAATCCTCTCAAAATTTATGTTATTTATAATTTCTTGTTCTATGGATAATATTGCAAGATTTTGCAGTCTCAAACCACTCATTGTGGAACGAAGACAATTTTTTATCAACATTGAGAAGCTCTTTTCGCAACTAGCGACGCTAGTAGCAATTGTTAAAAAAATCTTAGCAAAATTACAATATTGGGTACAGAATATTCCAATCTATAGTATTGAATAAATTTGAGTAGATCAAGAGGGCCTTCGTCTTCATCTTTCCAACGTTTTGCCTCTTCTTGTAGTGCAGGTACAGCCATTAACACCTGGATCCTTTTCCTTTCATGGAACTGTTCTTTATCAATATCAATCAATCAACACATTTATTTGACATTCAAATTCTTCATTAAGTAGGTTACATGGTATTATACACGAATATTTTCTTGCAAGGACATGCAACTGATCAAAGCGTTCATTTATTTTCTTCATAATTATATCCATAGACAAAAACATTTCTCTTCGTACTTCTTGTTCTAAGGATAACCCCACGTCTCGTGAATTTTCCCTATTCATATTTTTTCTCTTTCTAACTCGACGTTCAGTCGTTATCTAGAATTCTTCACAAATTGTTTTGGCTGCTATAACAGCGTTTTTTATTAGCGCATCTCTTTGTTCCACGAAATGGATTTGCAAAGAATTTAGTTTTATATGGCATTGATGAACATTTAACCCTTTTATTTGCAGGTATTTTTCCGCGCCATTCATTTCCAAAAGGAAGGATACCTCAAATTAAGATAACATAGAAATTTAGAAGATTGCATTGAGCAATATTCGAGCATCTGATCTCATTTTACAATTTTCTTCTTCAGATTTCAATTTTTTCAAGGCGCTTAAAATGTAAAAAAATGTTTTTTTATTCTAGTTACTGCTTCTGCTCTAGCGCACCAGCGAGTTTCTACGCTACGTTTAATACCCTGACCAGTGATAGAAAGCAAAACATCCCATCAACGAGTAGAAGAAGAAAACAGTGAAAACAACTGCTCGATAGTCCCAAAAATTGTTATGGAATCGATAGCAGTAGAAGCAGAGTGCAAATATGTCAGGTTTAAAGAATGATTTGTACATGGTATAAATTCTGCATTGGGATTTATTACTTTATTGCGAGTTTGAACACCGCTGGGCTTTCCTGCCACGACGGCAGCATTATAGTAAGCCTGTCCTCTGCAATTTTTCATATCTAATCTGTCGCTTTCTAATTTTGTTAAAATCATATTTGTGATTTCCTCAGCAGTTCTTCCTTTAGCTTCTACAAAGTCAATAAATGATTCTACAACTTGAACTTCGCTGCCATCAATAACTACATATCTTATCATTTGACTGGTTTGATATCTGTGGGAAATATCTGGAGTGCTGTCAAATTTCATAAAAAAGTATTTAGCATGCTTTATTTGATCCATAACTATTTTTCTTACTGCGCCTCCCAATAGCTCTATGAATTCATTCTGAATTTTCGGCGACAAATAGGAGATACTATATTTATTACCCATCTTAATTTTTACTAAATGTTCACGTAATACTAAGTCGTACTTAGCCAACAAGTCAATAAGCTCTAGAAAATGTCCTCTATATTCCATTGAATTGATGTCTTCACGATTACCTCGAAACGCTAAATTTTGTTTTGCTAAGAATCTAATTATATCAAGTATTCTTGTAAAAATTTCTTTCCATTTTTTGAGTTCCTTATCAGTATTCTGATAAGTTGTAGTTGTAGTTTAACAAAAGTTGCGCCATGTCCAAGTCTTATTTCTAATTCCTTCCATTGAGAAAATGATCGAATGTGCAGTGGGTTCAACTCGTGTTGAATTATTTTGGGATTAGGTTTCCACTATTTGTTAAAACCATTTTCCGAGTTAAAACTTAATTGACAATGAAAATCAAATAGTTTGCAGCAAAAACAATATATACTTTTCTTCGGTGGTGAATACACCATCCACGATCTTTATAGCTTTACACCATTAGGCAAAATTTGAAAAAACCAATCGCGATTAAGCTTTCTTGTTTCACCTTTGGCTTTGATTGTATTACCAGGACGTTTTACTCCTTCACTGAAATCTGTGTCTAAATTTTGAATTAAAAACGGACCTTGACGTACCGGGAACACTCTTGTATTGTCGTCAATCTTGTTAGGCCATAATCCAACATCAATTATAGAAATGGACGGATTAATTTGAGTAGCAAACTCTTCCTCAGAACTTGAACATTCTAATCCTTCGCCAGTATGTGAGGCAGGTCTTTCCTCTTCAAAAAAAGTGGAAGAAGTTTTTTCGTCTTCGAGGGCTGCTTCTTTGCCAGTGGTTGACGCAATAAAATTAAAAAAACTAGAAGTTGATTCACGGGAGATGTATTTAAGTCGTGCTCCAGTATTTTTATTCTGTATTTCCTCCCTTGCCTTCTTTTTCTTTCTAAATGACGCCCCGCTTTCTTTTAATAGTTTCATCCTATTCTTATGGTGATTGACCTAAGGTCGAAAGTAGTGGAAGTAAAATTAAAAAATCAGTGAAACAAACCAAGTGTTTTAATCAAAGTTCTATTAATAAAAAAATCTCGCTTGGCTTTTCTGCAATTTTCAGCAAAAAATAAAATTTCATTCTTGACAACATTGCATTTTCGTGATTTTGTTCTTTCTTGTGTGAGCAGGTATTTAATCTGATGATTAATTTAATAAAAAAATCCATTCGTGATTATCCTTGTAAAATATTGAGTTTAGGAACACCTGAAAAACCCTACATATATATATTAAACCGGTTATTAAATGGTATATTTCAGATGTGTGTGTGCGAGTTACGAATTATCAATGCTTGAGCCTTAATGCAAAAAAAAACAAACAAAACATATTTAACAACTTACCTTGGAACAATTATCTCAAAACTAAAACAGTAGTATAAATTGTAAAGTTAACCGCTTAACTTATGAAAGTATATCGGATATCGCCCGTGTTTTGACTAATATCAGTGCCTGCATATGCATAGCAGTCACCAACATAGAGCAAAATACTGCCCGCGCCTCGTGCATGTGACTAGCCGTGTCATCTCCATAGTAACGGTGGTTTTTTGAATAAAAAAAACATCGAGCACGGAGTAGTACATAGAACTTTTACTCGATGTCGGCACCATTGATGTCTGTATCCTAGCAACTTTTTTAGAGATATTTTGACTTGATAATGAGGAAAAATATTTGAAATCATATAGAAATTCATAATTCGTAGAAATCGAACAGTAAACTTATGTAGTTAACAAATTGTTTTTTACAACTAAAACTAAATATAAAAATGCCGCCCCAAAGTATCTGCCGCCCGGTGCGGACTGCTTTTTTTGTCGTCGACGCTTTCTACGGATTAGGATCATTGCCAAAAGCAAATTTTCTTCAGTATCCATTTCAATACGACTCTTGGAGAGAAAATGAGCGAATAATATGCTGCTCGTAGCAGTACTCTGTAGCGCTTCTACGAGCTTCTGTGGCGCGTTAGTAGCGCTTTACAAAGCGCTCTAACTCTAGAATTAGACACAATTGAAAACATTGCATAAAATGGTTTCCCAATCGACAATCATTCAAAATCTAACTAACAAAAAATGTTATCAGCATAGCATATTTACATATGTATCCAAGATTCCAAAATTTGAAGAAGAAAAAATTTACAGTATTAACATACTTCGGCAAAACAACAGGTAAAATTGCTCACATTCTTCGAAAACAATCATCAAAACTCGCAAATGATCAAATATTCTTCCAAAAGTGGCCCGTAGTGGCGCAACTAACGCAACCACTACGCGCTTCTGAAGCGGCCACAGAAACGCGGTTATTCGGATAAATACCAAAGATGATTCGCGAATTTGTTGAACGCGGCAGAAGCAACTACCGTCATTTTCTTCTTTATAAAGTATCAAGTTCTACAGTAACTTAAAATCATTGCTTGGACTAGATAACGCATTCGAAGCAGTGAACCACGCTTTTACATAAAACTTTACAGTAAATATATTCGATGAAAATGTCTCCGTCGATACGAAAAGGAAAATCGTCGACACGTTGAAAAACAACATTTAGTGCGACGTTCAGTTTAAGCGGATTAAAATAAATTTGAATAGTGCACCCGAGTTAGAGTTGAGGAACAACCGTGAAATTCAAGACTTGGTTTCGAATCAAAGCAAACAATTGTTCTCGCGTTTCGGAATCGACAAAGATTTTCTGAACATTAATAGTTTGTGGGAATCAAATGATGAATATAGTAAATCAAAAACATATTTATCACAATTGCGCGTGGTAAATGACACGGCTGAAAGAGTCGTAACATTGGCTAAAAAGTTTAACACTTTGATTATGAATTCAGAAGGGCAAAATCAGTATCTATATAAATATGTTGAGTTTAATAATCAAAACTTTTTCTATATAATGTTTTTCAATGGAAAAGTAAGTTACGTAACTTAGTAAACCAGATTTTCGGGTTTTTCTTCATACTTTTGATTTGAGCGACCTCTAAACTTCAATCAAATGACCTGATATTTGGTAATAGGACTTCTCAAGGATCACTATGACTAATTTCGAAGAAGAGCCGATTCTTAAAAAAATTTCTGGTCACCCTAATATATACAGTGCTTCCCAAAAGTAACGGATAAATTCTATAAAACCGTAAATAAAAATATTTCAGAAAAATGCTTTGACAGGTCGATTTTTGTTTTTAAATTACTGTCCTGAGATACACTTTTCAGCCCCCCAACCCTTCACCCCTAAAGGGTGGTAACCCCAACATTAAAAATTTATATGGCAAAGTACCCCTTGCGATACCTCAATTGACATATATTTTTATTCTGAATACAACAAATAAAAAATAATCAAAATCGGTTAATAAATAACGGCGATATTTACAAAAATGGTGATGTGGCTCTCATAGTACTTTCCCTATATTTTATTCAAAAACTATAAGGTTTACGCAAAAAAGATATTCTTAATAATTTGTTCACTTTTTAATTCTTTACAATTATTATATAAATTTCATGTAACTCCAATAGTTTATTTGCAATTAGCAAAAAATGTGAAAATTTTCAATTTTTTCTCGAAAGTTAAGAAGAATATATTTTAATAAAACTTGTTCAGTTCTTCATTCCCTTTAGATCTTGTTTGAAAAGTTTTGTAAAATTTTTCATATTAAAAAAATTATCGGAAAAAACAAAAAACTGTCTCGAGTAAACATCCACTTCCGGTTTATGAATGTTCACCAAAAGCTTTTCAGTTCCAGTTTTGAACGATAAAACCTGCGCGCACGGACAGATTTTTTCGTAAAATTCTTTCGAGAAAAAAAAAAAAAATTGACATTTTCTGCTAATTGCTAATAATGGACCTCAAAACGAATATTTCCGCAAAAAAAATTTAAAAAAAAATCAAGAAAACAATACAAGTAATAAAAATGCATTTATTTATAAAATTGAAGGAATTATAAAATTTAATTAATTCAATGTTTAAAGTGCTACCCCTTAACGAAGAGACAATGCCCTAATCTATGCACAAAAGCTTGTTGAATATTGTCTAATTTTTCTGGAGTAATTAAGTGAATTTCTGCATTAATTCTTTACTTTAACGCCTCAATATTTGGAAATCTATTCAAATAAACTTTAGTTTTTAAAAAGCCCCAACAAAAATAATCTAGTGGCGATTTTTCTGACCAACCCAATAATCATTAAAACTTCGATTCTTTCGGTTTTAGAAGTCTTATTTTGCTACTATTTCTTCAATCACGAAAAACTCTGAGTTGTCTTTGGCATAAGTAAAAACAAGTTGCAATTGTTTTAACGATATTGATATATCTGCTTCAACAGCGCCTACTTAAATATTGAAGCCCTTCTTTGAATACATTTTGGTAAATATTAACTGATTTTGATAATTTTAGTTCCCTGATTTCAATATGTTTTTGACATTTAATTTTTACTTGGTCCTTGTTTGGAAACACTAGCAGGAACTGTTGAGTGTGAGGCAGATGCTCCAGGTGATTTCCAAAGATTTCCAGTTTTGTGAATTGGCAACCGTCCACTTTTCCAAATTTAATAATATTTTCTTCGCATTTTATCGAAGTTGACAGTGGCAAGTGAGATGGGCATTGGTAGTACAATTTGGTTTTTGTACATCCATTATTCAGAGGTATTATTTTATTTTCCGATTTTAAAACGTAATTTGTATTTGGTACTATGGTTAAGTAATCTGATTCAATTTTCGTAGGTATTGAATTTAGATAATAAAGTTCAAAATTTATTTCTAAGTTAATTGGTATTGATATAAATACTGAATTACCATTCCTTTAATTAAACAATTAACTTTAGATATAGATTCAAAATTTAGTATGTTGTCTAACCTTACGTCAAAAGGTAATTGGTTTCCGTAAAATCCCGAGATAGTTTGCAAAACATAATTGAATTTTCTATGGTTTGAAATATATTTTGGCTTGTTGTATACGACATTATCAATTGATTAAAGATGTCATTTATAAAGGGTACATGTTGATGATCGATGCTCCTTTTAGAATAGCATGCAATTGCATAATTCTCGATTTTAATAAGTTTTCATTATGTTCAATGCTTTTTAATGTTTTGTTAAACTAATAATTTCGTTATTAAGACTATACCTGAATTTTATCTGATTTTCGATTTGATTTTGATTACTTTTAAGGTGGTTTAACATGCTTTCAAATCTAGTACCGTCATTAGAATCTAAATTTCCTGTAATGGTTTTTATTACGGTGCCTAGCCCGTTGATAAGCCCTCTTTTGTTTCGGCTTCTTTTTATTATTTTAAATTGTTGGAATTTATCCTCCAAATCTTATTTTATATAATTTAATATACTTTCATAATTCTGAAAGTCTCTCTGAAATGTGCCCATTTAATTTCTTAAATTCATTGTACATTGTACTGATATTATAATAATGTATGAACGTATGTTCACTTTTTTCTAATTTTGCCGACCCAAATTTATTTGTAGTATGCCTAGATTACTCGTAATATTTCTAATTTCTATGGCTCGCGTTACTGCGACCATGATGGACCCGGAACGGAATCGTCAATTTCAATTTAACATAAATAGATATTTATTTTTATTCCAGAATTACCAAAAATGTAAGTTAACATGGCTTTTAATTTATCACAATTAAGTTTTTCTAATCCGCAACCTATTTTTGGAATTGCGAGATTTTTAATATTTCGTTTGCTACAAAAATCTTTAAGTGCTATTAAAGTTTGGAATAAATCTTTGTGGGTTGGTTTATTAAAATATTTGTTTTTTGTAATTAAATATATTACATGGCTATTTTCATTTTTTAAGGAACATAAGGAGTGAACTTTTGTGCCTTTAACTTTTCTATTTGTCCAAATCTTAATTTAAAATCGCCTGCTATACCAGAATTCATATGTAAATCAGCACTAACACAATGTGCAAGGGAACATTCTTTTGGTGCTGTAAATAGATTATCTTGAATTTCTATTATATTATCAGTTACATTCTTGGTAACTATTCATAAAGTTTATGTAGGATAGTTCGATACTGTCCTTAGTTTTACTTTTCGCATTATCAATTATTTTACGGGGTCTTTTAATATTTGAAAGATGTATTTTTCCTACCTGATTATGATGAGACTTTTTAATTTTCGCGGTTTTTAATTCTTCATTTTTTGACTCTATTGTCTCTGGTTTATACCTAATTTTTGTTTTTGATTGCTTTTACCGGTTTTTTATAAATACTTTATCATTAATATCTGGTAGAACCTCTCTATTTTGATTTTGTTTATTTATTGTTTTTTCTTTATTTTTAACAAGCTTTTCATTTATTGTAGTATACATTAATTTTACTTTTTCTTTGTGATGTGCAATATAATTGTTAAAAATTTGATTTTTTATGTCAATATCAAATGGAAAGTTATTTTCTAAATGACCTGAAATAATTTCAATGGGTTTTAACCGTGTAACCGAATGAATTGAATTATTATATCCTAAAACAGCGTATAACACTTTTGTTTCTGCTGACTCTGATTTTAATGATTTTTGGGCATTTAAGACTCGAATATGTTCGATTATAGCTGAATGAACTCTTTCAATTAATTAATTATAAAATGTAATTTAATTTTATGTAATTCTATTAACTCTTTTATTAATTAATTTTTGAATTCTATATGGTAATTTTTTGCTACAATTTGAGTTGGTATTCCGTGATGTGAAAAGAAACGAATTAATTTATTTGCAATTTCAACAGCTTGATGAGATTCTAAATGGTACATCTGCGCATATTTAGAGAAGGCGCGAATAGTTAAAAATTTAGATCCCTCGATCGCGATACAGTCAATATGAATGATTTCAAAAGGTTTCACCGGTGTAAGTGTAATGTTAAATTTTAATTTTAGTGGGTTTCTCTCATACTTGCTTGACAGACACATTTCACAATTATTAATGAAATTTTGAACTGTATTTTTCATATTGGGCCAGTAAAAATATCTTTTGATTTCAGCATATGTTTCGTCGATGCCTCTATGGTTTAATTTACTATTAACAATTTAACGGTATTAATTGTCTTATCTTCATTCTCAGCATCTAGTAATTTTTCTATACATTTTACAAAATAATTTTGAATTACTACACAAAATTTTTCATATACATCGCTATCGAAATATTTGGAGCGATATATTCTTTAATGAAATCTAAAACATCTTTTTCAAAGTTATTCTTGGAAAATTGAACATGAATACGTAATTTTTTGTTGTTATATAAGACCACACTTTTAGGTTTTGCTGGTGAATAGTTTACTTCACTAATTATTATTTTTATAGAATAGGTTTATTTATTGCAAATAATAATATTAGATACAATGTAAAGTTTTTTTTTTTGCTCCTTCTAGATTTTCTTCCCCCTGTCTTCACCTTGGGATTTGCGGGCGTATCGTGGGATCTCTTGGTTTTCTTCTATTCCTTTTTTCTGTTAATTATATTTTGTTGTTTAATATTAGGTTCTTAATTTTTAATTTGAAGGTAGTGTATTTTAAAGATTTTACGTGGTTTTGCAATTTATTATACTGTGTTATGGCTTTGGTTGTTAAGGCTGCAGAATATTTTGTTGTTTTATATTTTTCTGTTGTCAGTTCCGATTTTCTTCTTGTTGAGTATTCATGAATTTCCTTATTTGTTTGTAATGCTATGTTGCTCTTTATCAGGTTATTTTTGATTTTGTAGATCATTAGTATGTTATTTAGTGTTACCATATTTGTTATATTAAGTTCTTGAGTTTGGTTATATAGTTCTAAAGTATGTGTTCTTCTTTCTAGATTGTACAATGTTTTTAATATTTTATTTTGTTGTATTTGTAGCTTATTTATATTTTTTTTCATTGTATTATTTTTCCACAAGCTAAAGCCACCCACGAAAATACACACATTTCGCCAATATTTATAGGCTCTTCTAAAATTGGGATAGTGGTAACAGGGTTTTCAAGATTTGAGTGAACCGTTTCACCATCATTATTATTTACTAATTCATCTAGAAAATCATCTAGGTTATCTTGTTAACTAACTTTGGCAATTATTGATTGATTATCATCATCATTTACATTATTATTATCAAGAAGTGACTCGTCAAAATTATCTACATAAAATTTGTAATGTGGTTGAGCTCAACTCTTAATAGAGCATCGGCATTTTTATTCATAGCACCCTTTTTATAAACAATAGTATAATCATATTCTGATAACTTGATACACCACCTAGTTAATTTAGAGTTGGGTTCTTTTAAGGACATGAGCCTCTGTAGGGGCTTATGGTCACAAACAATTTGGAATTGACGATCAAATAAGTAATCGAAAGTATTTAAGTGTACGGCTAGCGTACGCTACCGGTAAATCTGAGCCTATGTTACCTTTTAATAAAACTGCACCAATTGCAAAGTTACTTGTATCTGTAGTAACAATAAAAGGTTTGTTAAAATCTGGATATTTTAAAATTGGTTCATTGCTGTACAGGTCTTTACATAGATTGAAACATTGAAACAGGAAAAAAAAGGCCTTTATTGGCATCCTTAAAGACATAATAATACTACATACTTAATATATACTTAATTAATAATATTAAAAGCCCCCTTGTCTCAGACCCCCTTCCTTCGGATTTCTTTTTCCCGTCCCACTCTTATCACAATCTCTACGCCCGCCCGATCCTCTCTCATCCACTCACCTATTCGTTTTATTCTCACTATCCATTCATCACGCACCTCCTTGCACTCGGCCTAGATGGCTCCATGTGTCCCTTCCACTCTCGCACAACGCACACCTGCCATACCTTTCCCCCATCCATACATTCCTTCCATTCTCGTCCGATCCACATCTAACCCTTGCCAGAGTAACTTTCTTGAACCTTGCCCACTCTGTCTTCAATAGATACTCTGGCACCCTGCCATGCACTTGCCAACTTCCATACATTGGGTTGTACTCACTCCTTCGAATACACTCTTGTCGCTCTTGCACTTCCACTTCCAACCATTTTCCCTCATCCAAGCCGACACATTCACTCCCTGTTCCAGCCAATCGTTCATTACCGTTCCTGCCACTCCCTTTCATACATCTTTTTTCTTTCTAATTTCCATTTACACTCTCTTACCCCCAAACAAGTTCTCCATACCTCTCTTACTAATCTTACTAACCTCTCACTATTCCACGTACTCACATTCATCTCATACCTAGACACTATTTCCATTGTCCCTACATGCATACTATGCCTATTTGATTCCTGAAGCAGAATATACCTAGGAGTTGATCTTTCCACTCCTAGTAGCTGCTTCAAGAACGTCGTTTGGTCTCTCTCAATACATTCATACTCTTTTATTCCCCACGTTTCCACACCATACATCAAGATCGGCTTCACGCACGCATCCCACAGTTTGCACGTCATTAGAAAGTTTCCCTCTAACAGATTTCCCCACCTCTTTTTTACCATGCACCATGCCTTCCTTGCTTTCTGTTGCAAGTATTTGACGTGCTCCCCGCATCCCCCACCACTAGTAAACACAAATCCCAGATATTTAAATTCTTTCACTCTCTCAATCACTTCTCCTTTCCATTTCAACTCTTCCACTCTTCCTTCTCTTCCTCTATTCCTAAACTTCATCCATTTTGTTTTCTTCACATTCACGCACAAACCCCTTTTATCCATATACCTCTCCACTCTTCCTAACATATCTTTCATTTCTCATCAGCATACGCCAGCATCCATACTTTCATTCTCCCAATCACTACCCCGCTCGCCTGCCCTTTTCTCAGAACCTCCTCAAGCTCACTTATTAAATATTAAATAATAAAGGGCTGAGCGGACATCCTTGTCTTACCCCCTTCCACATCCGAATCTTGTCTGACATATTTTCGCCCACTTTTGCTCTCATCAATGTCTCTTCATACACCCTTCTCACCCATTCAACTGTCACACTACTCACACCTCTCCTCTTCAGACACTCCATCAATTTATCTCTAGGCACAGAGTCATACGCCGCTTTCAGGTCAACAAATACCGCATACGCACTCTTTTTTACCTCTAACATCCTCTCAACCATCCTAGCAAGCGTAACGATTTGATCTCGCGTTCCCCTTCCCTTCCTAAATCCGCCTTGCGTTTCCGGCAATATCCCTTTTTCTTCCACCTCTTCTTCTAGCCGGTTCTTTACCACCGTCATGGCTATCTTGTACCCGGTGCACTTGATTGATATTCCTCTATAGTTCCCAATCTCTCTTTTATTGCCCCCCTCGTGTACCGGGCACATTACCCCTACTCACCACGAATCCGACAATTCCGACTAGCCTCTCTACAACCTGTTTAATAAGACCCCGAACTGCCTTTTTCCTTCTTCTCCCACCATCTTCCACATTTCGGCCTTCAGCTCATCGAGTCCCGCTGCCTTGCCTCTTTTAATTTCCTCAAAAGCCCTTTCTACTTCTCCCTCTGTAAATATCACCACTTCCTCCATGTGTTGATACTCCCCTACCCCTGCCGGCTCCCCACACACAGTGTCCCACCCACTCTGCTAATGATATCTCCTGCTTCATTGTTTGGCCTCCTCTCTTTAATATCGACCACAATTCCTTTTCATTTTGGCACCTCCTCATCTCTATTTCTATTTGTTTGATTGATTGGAGCTTTTCCTACTCACACCTCTTACTGTATCTTGCTCTTTTCTGCACCACCAAACTTTCCCCATCCCACTCTCCAATCTTTGACCGCTTTCCTTACTTCCCTCTTCGCTTCAGCACACTCCAGATCAAACCATGGGTGCTGCACTCTACTTCTTCTTCTCACTCTGTACCCACATCTGGCTATGGCCCCTTCCATCTCTTCCATGGTCTCAATATCTCCCCACTTAATATTTTCCAGTTGAAGTCTCATACTCTCTAATGCTCTTCTTCCATCTGCTATTTTCCATCCATCATGTTTCTGCACATTACTTTCATACTCCTCCAACCATATCTCTGTAGTTATCGGCCAATGGTCTGATCCCAGCACCTCCTTTACCTCCATTGTTTTTATTTCTATTTTTCTATGCCCTTTATTATTACATAATCGATAACTGATGATCCTTGTTGCCCCAGGTACGTCTTTTTCCTCTCCCAATCACCATCAGTGCATCCATTTAATACTTCCCACCCTTCTTCCAAAATCCAGTCTCCCAAGATTCTTCCTTCAATATTAATATGTTTGTCTTGCGACCTTCTCCGTATCAATTCGCCTTGATTATTTACTCCCCCACACCTCTCTCCAATCCTTGCATTGAAATCTCCACCCACTATACATTTATTTCCCCTGCTCGCCTCATCATCAATTTCTTGTCTCACTTCTTCCCAGTTGTTATTTACGTACACTATCCCAATTCTCAGATGTGTCCTTCCCTGCTGACACTTTATCCAGACCACACCCTCCACCTCCTTCCTATATTCCATATCTCCGTCCTGCAGCCCCTCTCTTATTCCCACGATAATACCCCCATTTGCTCTTCCTCGAATTGCCTCCTTAGTTGCCCCTCTCATTTCCCATTTAAACCCCGCTGGTAACTTTTCCCTCACTCCCTCCCACTCCTCTTCTATCAGCCACGTTTCCACTATCCCTACTATATCCTTTCCTTTTACCCACTCTTCAAAATCTATCTGCCACTTCTCCCCCCTGCATTTTGATTCTATTCCCGCCACGTTCCAGAACCCCAGTTTTAATAACCCCTCGCCTTCCCCATACTTGTTTCTTCTTACTTTTTTACAATTATCTCTTTATATTGTTCTTTCACCTCATTCCATAATAAACATTTGTTATCAATTTCCAATCTACCATATCCGACTTTCACTAACTTTCCTCTTCTTCTCTCTTCCCTGGCCACTTTTCTCAATTCCATCTGCATATTTCTTTCTTTCACCGTAAAGTCATTGTCAATATAAACCTCCGTACCTCTTCTAAGCTTGTTTGTATTTTTCATCACCTTAACCTTATTCATGAAGTCCCTCATCCTGGCTAATATTATTCCTTTTTTCAATTCAAAGGCATCCTCCACCTCGATATCTATCTCTAGTTACTGTTTTATCACCTCTTTCACAGCTTTAGATACATTATCTCCTTTTATGGCAACATTTCTTAGCACAATATTGTTGCGTCTCTTCTCCTTTTCTCTCCTCTCAGGAAATATAGTCTGTATCATTAACGTTAATTGTTGCACCTTTTTTGGTCGTTTTGTAATGGGTTTAGTTAATTTAGCAAAGTCTTTAATACATTTTCGATAATACCCGAGAAGTCCTAGGAATCTTTTTATTTGTTTGCTGTTTTTCGGAATGGGATAATTTTTGATCGTTTTAATCTTATCTGGGTTGGGTTTAACACCGTCCGGAGTTACAATATGTCCCCAGTAAGAGACTTCCCTACGTAAAAATTCAGATTTATCTAATTGAATTTTGAAATTTGATTTACGTAGGCGTTGAAATACGTCACACAATCTAGAAATATGTTGTTGATGTTGAAGGCTTCTACTTCGTTATACATGTTGAATAGAAATAAAACACACTAATAACTTTGTTTGTATAACACGAAATTTATTTCTGTGACTTAAGTTTCGGTAACTGCACGTACCATTTTCAAACACTTTCTTTCACTTCTTGTTTGAAAATGGTACGTGCAGTTACCGAAACTTAAGTCACAGAAATAAATTTCGTGTTATACAAACAAAGTTATTAGTGTGTTTTATTTCTAGAAATATGTTCTTGTAAACTCGTACTGAAAATAATAATATCGTCCATATAGACTAAACATTTTAATTTTGGATTCCTCTCAAAATATTATCCATGACTCTCTGGAACGTGGCAGGTGAATTTTTAAGACCGAAAGGCATTCGCAAGAATTCGTAATGACCATTCTCCGTGTTGAATGTAGTCTTTTTGAATATCTCTCTCATCAATTTCGACCTGGTGGAAACCAGAAGCTAAGTCTAGTGTTGTAAAATATTGACAACGACCTAACTTATCAAGAAGCTCATCGATATTTGGTAAGGGATATTTATCACCAATTGTTTTTTCATTAACATTCCTTTATATCGATTACTACGCGCCATTTGCGCTGAACACCAGGGGCTATATGAAGGGCGAATTATATTTTGAGAGAGCATCTCTCTAATTTGTTTATCCACTTCTTGTTTGTGGATCTGCGGGTACCTTTAGGAGTTAGTATATACCGGAATTCCATCGTTTGTGAGAATACGAAATACGATGCTTTGTTTCATTTGTGAAAGTTAACCCTGTATTATTTATATGGAATATATCTGACTATTCCACTCCTATTGCATGTAGCCAATGAAAATGAGGCATGTGATATTTTTTAGCCAATCACGTCAATTTTTAAGTGAATAAACATCAAGTTGCTGTTTATTCACCTGAATAACCCGAAGTTAGCTATTTTCCGACAAATGAATTGAATTAGCCTTGATAAAAAAGCGAAAAACGTTGTTTCTACGTATGTCAGTTGCAAGTAGGTTATAAAATCAAAAGGTTTGGTAACACTTCATCATCCATAATAAATGCGACGGTGGCAAGTTCTGCACCATAAAATAAAACTTAAACGAGATCGTGTGTTTGGAAACGATTTGAAGAATTCTGCGCCGATAAAAACTACCAGTCGTTAGCAAAACTTCAATGGAAACTCTTGCCGCGATTATGATGACCAGTATAATATAAAGAAGGTAAATGCAAATGATTATAAGGGAGGTGTTATTTAATCAATGTCGAATTTTTCGACCATAATACTGCAGGAGATATATCATAAAAATTTTAATATTTATTGAACCATTCACCGATATTCGTTTTAAATCGTGGAATAGTCTTTCCAAATACCATTCGTGATGACAATTAAATCGGAATAAATTTTGTTTTTAGCGCATTCAAGTTTGTTGCTTATTCACGATTTTTATTCGAGCAACTGATAGAAAAAATCACTCGCCTGGCGGCTCGTGATTTTTTCGTGACAGTTGCTCTCATTAAAATCGCTAAGCAACAAACTTTCATGCAAAAACAAAATTTATTCGAGTAAATTGTCATCACTTATGGTATTACTTGTGAATATTTCTTGATTAAATTAGTAATTTGCTGTCGTTCTTCATTGTTTGTGTGCGCTGAACGAATAAGAGACAAGTCAAATTTTATTTTGTTTGTATCAATTTGATTGAAATTAGGTGATTTTATTAAGATCATATACGTCCAATGGTTCTAAAAATATTTTAAAGGAGTTAATGTTAGGGTTAATAACAGTACATACATCCTTGCTGTTTTTACATTTAGAGGCACACTGTGGTGTCTCGATATTCGAACCATAATTTGTGTATGGAATTATTATATCGCCATTTTTGACGTTTTTAATACCTACTTCAATAACTATTAAATTAAAACACTTTGTAATTTCCTTCCTTCACATTTATTTTTATATGTCAGATGTACATTTCGAGTACCATGTACTCATTATCAATGACTAATGCTTAAAACTATGTTTACACTTAAATATATACCGACAGGGATTATGGGGAAAAAACGTTAATTATCCGCGGAAGGGTCGGCGTGTCTATTGATTTTCGGAATTAGGGATAGGAGAGGATTAACTAGAGGACTCAGGACAAAATTTAACAATTTGTTTTTGTTTTTATGCACTTCAATTGCTTCCAACATGTTTAATTTATTTTTGGCTGATTTTAATAATTCTATATTGTTTAGGGGAAATTGATGTCCGATTTCATGACTGTGGGAAGCAATAGCGGATTTTTCTATATTTCTATTTTTAATATGATAGTCGTGTTCTTTAAATCTTTTTAACAAATTCCGTTGAGTTTGGCCGATGTAAACTTTATCGCAGTTGTTGCAATTAATTCGATATATACCTGATTTATGTAGAAAATTTTGATTTGGGTCTTTTACTGCTAAAAATGATTTTATTTTTCTATTACTGTAGTATGCTGGAACTAGGTTGAATTTCCTAAAAATTTTATTGAGTTTGCTAGTTATTGATGGAACGTAAACGAGTTTTGCATATTTCATTTTATTGTTGGTTTCCCTTGACCCAGTAAGCGTTGTTCTATTTTTGATTTTATAATTTTTACTATGTCTATTAATGAGTTTATTTATAGTTTCGATTTTGTATCCTAAATGTGAGGCTAGATTTTTAATAAAAGTTAGTTCTTTTTTACGGTTTTCTTGTGACAGTGGTAAGTTTATGGCTTTGTGAATCATGCTGTTGAATGCTGTTATTTTGTGTGAATTTGGTGATGAAGAGGTTGCATGAATGTAATTGTATGTGTGGGTTGGTTTTCTATATATGTCGAAATCTAATGACTTTGTGTTTGTATTTTTAGTAATATTTAAATCTAAGAATGGTATTCTGTTGACATTGCATTTAAGCTCGACAACAAGCTCAACAAATTAGTTTCGCTATTAATGACCGCAAACACAACATCGACGTATCTGAACCAAACTTTCGGAAAGTCAGGTATTGTATTCTTAGCGTGCGTTTCTAAGTTGTTTAAAAAAACATTTCCTAAAAATGGTGACAATGGGTTACCCATTGCTGTTCCGAAAGTTTGTTTGTAAAATTTGCCTTCGGACTCAAATGCATTACACTCCATTACTAATTTTGTTAAATTTATGTACAGATCTAATTTATCTTTTGGGACTGGTTAAAAAGCAAATTTTCTAAAATGGAAATTGTTTCATTAATTGGTATACTGGGGAACAACGCTTCTACATCAAAGGAAACCAACAAATCATTCGGATCTATTATAATGTTCTGTAGTTTTTCGGTCAGCTCAACAGAATTTTTAATTGAAAAATCATTTTTGAATTTAATGAATTGAAATTCTTTAACCAGCCACTTCGCGATATTATATGTTGGAGAGTTTAAATTTGATACTACTGGTCTCCATTTGTTTCCGGTTTTGTGTATTTTAGGGAGACAATATAGTTTCGGAAGTGACGGGTTTTTCAGTTTTAATTTGTATATGAGTTTTTTATCAATTAAACATGTTGGTTTTAAAATGGAATTGATTTTACCTATATAAATGTTTAGTGGGTTTTTCTTTTGTTCTTGATAAGGTCCTGTCTCTAACATTTGTTTTACGCTATCACTTGTTACGGGTCGAAAATGACAGTACAAAATATTTACATTTTTAATTGAAAATTTGTTAGCTATCTTCACTCACCAGCGCATTAAGTTGCATATATTATTACTCCGTGTGAGAATAATTCTTTTCGCGCTTGTCTGTGAACGCAAAAAATAGTTTTTTGAACGTTGTTCGTTAGAAGTCTGTCGCACGAGGCGTACACCGGAGGCTATTGTAATTCCTTCTTGTTTGGATAGTAAAATTTCCTCGAAGGTTTTCGTATTTGTAAGAAGAATTACTACAGTGAAATTCTCTATATTGGGTTTAGTGAATTTTGGAGTTTTTGGAGTGAATTTCTACTACCGGCTGCCGCCGCATTTATTTAACCTCCCGTACGCAAATTACTCGCACGACAATCGCCTGAAATATAGCTCCCGCTACCAACTAGGGGTGAGTAAAGTAGTCTTTACTAGAATATTTTCTAAGTCTTTCTTTTTTAATAGAGCTAACCACAAGCTAACCACAAGCTATTGACAAGCTAACGACGAGCTAAAGACAAGCTAACGACGAGCTACGATAAGCTAATAAGTGAGCTGTGAGAAAGCTAATCGCTAAGAGCTAATTATCGGTGCTAACTACTGGAACCACATTCCATAATCCTAACGAGTTGGAATTTCGGATGTTCGTTTCCGTCGCCATTTTGCCGAGAGGCCGGCATCATTTTCCTTCCCTCTCAGGAGTTTTGACCTGTCTGGAGTTCACTATCATCCCTGGACACATCGGCGGGAAACACCCCGAAGCGATGAGTACCTTTTAATGTATTTCTTTATTGTCTAAATTAGCTGTGACATAATTTCGCATATTTTTATGTACGTTATTTTTATGTTCGTATTCTTTTTTGTGATAATTTTGTTCGTAACTAATGAGATTAAGTATCACCGTATTTATGAATCATTCAAGTTCCGTCGCGAAGTTAAGAGATTATTTTAGTATATATAGTGGAGTAAATTTTGGATTTTCGCCGTGCCGTGATTTTTATTATAAGAGTCGCTATTGTTGAGTTAATAATTGTTTACTTGAATTTACGCTAACTATTCATTTTATTATTAGTTTGTTCAGTTTAATTTTACTTCTTTGTCACGCCTAAAGTTACAGTATTACTTAATATTTTCGGTGTCGAATTATATAGTCTATTTATTACAAATAATCGGTTTATTGACTTGTGCGTTTGAAATTAGTTGTTTATGTATAATTTTTTTTTTTTGAGAGATATACAACAAAATCTCTATTTAAATTTATTTTAATTACTACATACATATTAATGTATAAAACTTATGTAATTGAACACTGCAGTTTTCAAATGATGACGTCACTCTGTCACTTTTGATACCGTAAAAGTATGTGTGTGTGTGTGTGAACCGCAAGCCAATAAGATCTCCTTGCATTCGTGTTTAAGACAAAATACGCATACCTTAGTTTAACATCATTTAGTTAACGAAAGAAAGTTTATTTTTAGTTTTATTTATTTTCATTACTTTAGTTGTGGGCGTAACAAGAGTTTTAGTTTTATTTTGTGCATTAATATTTACGCAAGTTAATGAAAATCACACACTAGTTAATAGTTAATATTTTATTTATATTGTTGGGTTTATTTAGTTATTGTTACTTCCATTGAGAAAGTTATCATTAAATTTCGGTTTATATGAAAGGATTTTAGTTTTTGTCGATACCTTACGTATAGTTGTCGTTAGTTGATTTCCTACTTGATCACGGATTATTGTCACTGCTCGTTTTCGAGTAGGTGGCGCCGTAAGATCTTTGGGTCGTACCTCTCCCTGAGGACGCTGAGTTAGTTTGGCCGAGCGGTGAGTATCGATAATCCCTTCAACTTTACGGGTAGGTTTTCTTATGTGCATTACGTCATACCTTTAATGCCACCTTTCTTCGGTATATTTTCGAGACTTTATAATTTTAAAATTAATCATCAATATTTTATTAAGTTAACATCTTTTATAATCGTTACAAAGGAACGTCGAACGTCCCCAAATTGTAATACACTGTAGTCTTTTTTATTCACGATAACGACGGCATTACCTTTGTCGGATTTTAGATATAACACGTTTTTCCGTTTAAAAAAAAACGGAAAGAAAGAAAGACATAATTTCCTGGAATCCACCGAAATCGTTAAACTGAATAATAATCCAATAGTTAATTTCCTAAAGGAACAATTTAACGCCCACCACTCCTGATGTATTACTTTGCACTCAAAATATCCGTAACCTTATCCACTCCATCAATTTAGTTCCCAACTTATGTTCTGACCACCTTGCCATTCGCTTCCAAATAAAAATCCCCCTAGATCCTCCTCAACAAATCCCTCAATTATTTTACAATTTAAAAAAATGTAATACAGATAAAGTTTTAGCAGAAGTGTTAGAATACATCACCGCCAATCCTACTATTCATTCCAATTTTATCACACACCTTAACAACTTTCTCTCTTCTTCTATTACACAAAATACACCACAAATAACCAAATAATTCTATAATTAAAACACTTTAACTTTGTTTTACCACATAAAATATTTATTGCTGTGACTATAGAATGAACAGTGAATGTTCGAAACTATAGTCACAGCAATAAATATTTTATGTGGTAAAACAAAGTTAAAGTGTTTTAATTATATATATAAGGTAAATAAAACACTTGTTTTGTAATTTCACTACTTTTAATGTCGGAACTGCGACATATGTTTCGCCACACAGTGGCTTCATCAGGCAGATGATTAATGGTTGTTCGAGACTACAATGTTATCTTATATATAATTACAGAAATGTGGTAGATACAGCGCCCGTTTTGGCTTAATTAACCCAATTTGCATATTTACAATTACTAATTATTTAATAATTAGATATCATGACAGCTCGTGGTTAACATCGTTCGATGTAGGGTTAACCACTTCGTGTTTGGTGTCGTTCGAATCGCTTTCCTCTCAGCCATCCGATGTCCCATGTGGATTTCGCGTGTGTGGACTCCATACGCGAATATTCGCGAACGGTGAAGATGATGCAAGTAACTTTCGCGGTGACGTCACTTCCCGTCCTTTTGTTCTTCACACGTGCGCTTCGCCCGCTCGGTCCGTTCGGTCGCAGGTAGTTGCGACCCTTCGCAGATGTGGCGAACACAGGATTCCGAGAATTTTGGACACCCTTGGCGGGACGGCTTGGACGGCGGCAGAATTCAGTTTTACCTTTTCGGCTGAGAGGGGCTTTTCGACACGAAGTTGAGCTATCATGATATAGGGGCGCTGTTCTCTACAAAAAAATAACAGATTACGGTGTGGCGCGAACTTTACTCATTTGGAAAATGAAGCAACACAAGTTGCTGATAGTTGACGGTGCTTCGCGCCGGTAACAAAGTGTTTTATTTACCTTATATATATAATGGAATTTCACCAAGTATCAGCCTCGTCAATTCAATGTTTTAATTATCTTATTAAAATGTACCACTAAGTTAACGCCGACATCATTCAAGAACAAATAATTCTATTAATTCTATAAATACCCCTTCCAAAAGTGTATCCTCCGACTTATTAAATATAAAAGACAATTTTACAGAGACATACAACTGACGGACACACCTGAACTGAACAAAAGTTTAATAAGCTGAATAAAGACATTAAAAGACTTGTAAATGAATACAAAACTGACGTTTGGACGTTTGCAGTAAAATCGACGAATCAAAAGGAAAAAAAATGGTCGAAGATTAACAAACTAAGTAAACATAAAAAGACAGACAATTTACAGAAAATCTTCGACTCGCAAACTAACAAGACCGTCACTGACCCTGACATAATTACTTAAAAATTTACCGACAATATTAACATAACCTATTCAATAACACAAGACCCAAACTTTGACCAGACAAACTTTGAAACAGTAAATGACTGGCACAATTAATATTTTAATAAAAATGACTGTTCAGAACCGACGGATATTTTTACACATGACGAATACTTTGACGTTTTAAAGAAAGGAAAAAATAAAGCGACTGGACATGACCACAAACATAGACACATCTTAAAATCCCTTCCATTCCACATCCACGATCATATCCTTAATAATATTTACTTTCTGTGCAAAAAACAACACTTCCCTGAAGTATGGAAAACAGGAGTAGTCATTTGTATCCCTAAACGCGACTAACCCTCTACTTTATTATCCAGCTATCGTCCTATCACACTCTTACCTGTTATTGGAAAAATCTACGAATCCCTCCTGAAAAACAAAATCCTTTATTTAATTTCCAACCACATCCCCAAATACCAATTTGGTTTTCCTCCCCGTAGTTCACTCCCTCTCACTCACTATCCTTGTTTCAAATATTCAAACATCCCACTTGGAAGGCAGAGCTTCTCAGCTCTATTTTTGGACGTCGAGAAAGCGTTCGACTCTGTCTGGCACCAAGGTCTATTATATAAGTGCCACCCTAAATATCCCTCCCCATATCATTTTCATTATCAAACAATTCCTCTTTCATAGATCCTTAAAAGTCAAAATCCATAATTCATTTTCTTCTCCTATGTCACCTCTATTATATAACATTTTTTGTGCCGATGTCTACAATCCTGATCCTCTATATTTTTGTTTACTCGCGTATGCACCCCACCAGACGCGCCCGCACCCTCACCCTGGAGTAGGGGGTAGATCTCATGTAAAAGAGCGTTAACGCGTAATTTTATTAAGTCTAAGGCAGCTGAACTTCTCCGTGGTGCTACAAACATACGCATTATTACTTGACTAGCCTCTATTTTTTACGAATCTTAATAACTGAGATATAGACGTAATTTCTACTAAGCTAAGTAGCTTTTGATAAGCAGGTAATACGTTTTTAATAATTATTTTAAGTTGAATATTTTCCGGTTAAGGTGTAAACGCGTAAAACTCTTTTGCATTACTGAAATATATATGCCAATAGATTCGTTCGATCTTTGCGTGTGTAATTATATTTGTTAAAACAGTTTTTCATCATAATCAAAAAACTCTTTACGCAAACCCTCTACTAAGTCACCCCAATTCCGAAAATCACGTCTATTAGCCCGATACAAGATTAAAGTATTCCCAGTGAAAATGTCAATTGCAGAAGTAAACAAACTTGACAAAAAACTCCCCAATTCTAAATTTATCCACGCGCTCTAAAAATGCATTAGGTGACATCTGTTTCCGTTCTCCTGAAAATGACAAAGCCCACTGACGAATAGGTACAGATTTTATATTCATCGATTTATTTAACTACTCGCTTTCAGAAATGTCGGACGAAGCACCATGTGATCATTTTTCATTTAAATTAAGTGTAAAAATATTTAATATACATGACTTATTTTCATGAAATTACGATGTACCCTTTGCGCGAACGGTTTAGTTTCTTGTTTTCTTAATATAACCGCTGATCAAATGTCAAATTTAATATTTTTAGAACAACTCTATATATCCGTAGTCGTATATATGCTACTCCATTGACTATTATTTGATATATTTATTTGATATTAGTAAATTAGTTATAGTAAATGTAAAAAAAAATAAAAGAAAAGAGAAAAAAATCTTATGACAAATGTAAAGGTGGCGGCGAAGCAGATGGACGTGCGTGCGGACCCTCCGAGTGAAAAGTGTAAATGGTGTCGAAATGAACGTGGATAAAAGTGTGTAAAATATGGACTGATAATGTAACAACGTAGCAGTGATTAGTCATTAGCTTGTAGATTTAAAGTGGCGGAACATGGAAAACCGCCGCATATTGCAATCCTATTGTTTATTCTGTAGTATTATTAAATTTAAAACGCCTATGAACAACTGTCATTCAGAAGTGATGTGCACAACATTAATATAAAAAGCCGTGGCCGATTATCACCACCAAACACATAGAACTAGCCTATTCGAAAGATCGTTCCACTATACAATAGTCAATGCTTTAAATAATATTGCCCGCTCCTGCAATGACGTCGATTCAAAATTGAAATTTAAACAAATTATATTTTCAATGCTATTTACCAAACAGTGTTCTTAATATTTTGGTTATAGAGAACTGCACCATTGATTTACAAATTGTAACTTAACTAAATTATTTCATTTATTTTTAGTTTCATGTATTAATGTTAGTATGTAAGGTGTATTGGAAGATCAGGGTGTACCTTGGTACACATCTGAATTACATCTGTTTTTCTATAACGGAATGTGCCTTACTTTTATGTATGTTTGCATTAATCTATATTTGGAAATTTGTATTCTGTTATAAAGAAAATAAAAATTATTATTATTATTATTATAACAAAGACGATCTCGGCATGTCGACATCTAGTGGAGAAACCATTATCGAAACAAATAGAAGTAGAGATTAAATTTTTAAAACGTTTATTAAAATGTGATGACTTAACCACAAGAGACATTCAAAGTAACATGTCATTTCTAGATAAAATCATTAAAACAAATATTAATTATGCAAAGTAAAAATTTGCAATCAGTAATCAAAGTTGGACGCCGCCTCGACGAATCTACGGTCTCCATCGGAACCTTTTGAGGCATTAAATAGAGCTCCACGAATTTCAAGGAAACAAGGTCAGAACATCCTTTTCTTAACGCTTCCTTTTTATTTCGATTTGCACAAATGAAGGTGGTAAAATGGGCGATATTAACCCGATTTGAAACTCGCTTAAACGGTTTAAATAAAAATAATTATTATCAAATAGAAATTGATACTAGATTAAATCGAATTATTCCATTTGTTGGAGCGCTGTCCCACCCCCCGGACAACCATCGGTCGCTTTCGGGTACGCCCGCACCACCATCTTTATTTTGTAAATAGAAAATAGTTGTAAATTAGTCTTAAACTAGCACCAGTAGAATAAACACCTTTAAAGTCAACTGCAGTATTATTAACAACGAAACCATCCGATAAGATTAAACTGGCATCACATCCAGTCCACACAAAACACCATTACTGGATAATTTTTGTGAAAATCAGTCTAAAATTAACGAAATAGAATTCAGATTCTTCGATCCTATTATTGAGTTCGAAAATGCATATTATAATCTCTTAAAATTAGCATCAGATTTAAGTAAACAATTCAATCAAACAAATGTTATTAATTTCTCAAGACAAAGTAGCAATTCTAACACAGTGGCTGAATCTAACATAAAATTAGCAAAAATTGAACTACTTAAATTTAACGGTCAATTTAATAAATGGTTACCATTTTATAGTTCATTTAAAACATTTGGTTTTAATTGGCCCATTTGTTATCGTCTGTTACGGATGATGCCGCCGATGTATTATCAACCTATGAAGTTAGTGCGGAACACTATGAGGACACGTGGCAATTATTAATTGAAAATTTTGACAACAAAAGACTAATTGCCCAAAGGCACATTGATGTTATTTTTGCGATTCCGGCGGTGGAAAATAGATCCGCCAATGAGATCCGTAAAGTCGTTCGTGCAATTATTAACCACACACGTGCTCTTAAAGTTCTTGGCAGGCCAACTGCAGCATTGGACTGGAGTGGAAGAACATTCTGCCGAGTGAACTCCCCCCCTGGATCTCTTACGTCAAAATTATAAGTACATATTTTTATCTATTCATTTGTAATATTTTCATTTATTGTAAGAGAGACAAAGCATTAAATACAAATACAAATACAAATACAAATACATGGCATGATTTGCTAATTAAAATTGTATTATCAAAAATCGATCACTAGACCATAAAATAATGGGATCGTACCCTATCAAAGGATGTATTTCCCAAATTTAATACATTGTGCGAGTTTATACTAGCGAAATGTGATTCACTTTAAGCTTGTCAGTCAAGTCAATTAAGTCATAATAAACTTATTTCTTGCAACAATAGTAAAATTCAATCTTCAATAAATTGCATCTGCTGCAAGGGAAGTCACATTTTAGCTAAATACAATAAATTTCAAAAGCTAAATGTTGACGAGCGGCTGCAATTGGTAAAGGGATCGGGTTTATGTACAAATTGGCTGAAAAGGGCTACCCATAAAAACTTTAATTGTTTTGCTTCGCCCTGTGATGTCTGCAAAAGGCGCCACCACACCTTATTGCATAAATATTTAATTAATAATGGGGCTGAAAGAAACGTAGTTGGGTTTGCTGATTCCAGAATAAACGAAGCCTCTCAGATTTTATTACTTGTAAATATTATGGGTCCGAACGGTGAATTAACTAATTGCCGTGTGTTATTGGATAGTGGGTCACAACTAAATGTAATTACCGACGAGTTTGCTGCAAAATTGCAGTTGAATTTAGATAAAGATATTATCCAAATTGATGGGCTCAGTAGCACTCAATCTAATTCAACTGCAAAAACTAGCGTCGTTATTTAATCACGTATAAATGAATTTGAAACACCTGTTGATTGTCTTGTTGTTTCGAAAATCACAGAAAATATACCTCACGCGCCGTTTGATAAAAATATTTTGAAAATGACGAATCTGGCTTTGGCGGATCCAAAGTTCAATATACCTGGGAGCGTTGAATTTGAATTGGTTGGTGTTGATGGTTTATCTCTTATAATTTTTGAAGTCATTGATATGCTAATTGGGGTTCAAATATTTTTGGATACCATTATGGGCAAACAAATTAAACGTGAGAGGCATTTACCAATAATGCATAAAACACAATTAGGTTGGATACTTGGCGGGGGTTATAGTGTCAATAGTAAAGGTGCGATTTGCAATATAGCAAATGTAACCGCAGATCAATTAAATCTAGAAAGATTTTGGGAATTGGAGCAGGTTCCAAATAAAACAGTTAGGTCTCCCGAGGATAAGGAGTGTGAAAAACATTTTATTAACACTCATAAAAGAGACGATTTTGGAAGATTTATTTTTCAATTGCCATTGAAAAAATGTGTTGACACGTTGGGTCGGTCGGAATTTATAGCTGAAAAAAGATTTCGAAATTTAGAAAAGAAGTTGTCAGTCACTCCGGAAATAGGAACAAGTTATTGCAAATTTATGAGGGAATATTTAGCTTTAGGGCATATGACTCAAGTGTCACCATCCGTAACAAATGACCAGGCGTATTATCTTCCTCACCACGGGGTGCTGAAAGTGAACAGCTTAACAACGAAATTGCGAGTCGTCTTTGACGCCTCAGCTAAAACCGATTCAAAAATCTCGTTAAATGATTGTCTAATGAAGGGACCCGTCCTTCAGGACGATTTGTTTTCAATTTTGTTACGGTTCCGGACGAACCGTTTTATTTTATCGGCGGGCATAACAAAAATGTATCGCCAAGTGCTCGTCGATCAACAGCATCGTAAATAGCAGCGTATTTTATGGAGAGAAAATTTGCGAGAGTCAATTAAAGTGTTCGAATTAAACACTTATGGAACGGTGCCGGCGTCATTTTTAGTTATACGTTGCCTCGTTGAATTGGCGAATTTGCACCAAGATCGATTCGCCGAGGCTTGTTAACATTTTGAAAGACGGCGGGTTTGAATTAAATAAGTGGAACTCGAATAACCCTAAGCTAGTAAATACTATCGCAAATGTAATCACAAAGCGTTTTATATTATCGTGTACTGCAAAAAAATTTCCGTTGGGATTAATTAATCCAGTAATAGTTGTCGCTAAGTTGATTATGCAGAATCTATGGAAAGGGGGTACAGCCTGGGACGTGCCTGTATCGGTTACAATAGTTGAAAAGTGGCGGGAATTTGTTTCATCTGTCTGCAGATTAGCATCATTAAATATAACTCGCAATATAATTAGCGTAGAATGTCCGATTGTAGCAGAAATTTACGATTTCTACGATGCAAGTAAAGGTGCTTACAAGCCTGCGTTTATTTAAGAATTAAAAATTCGACAGGGGAGGTATATAAAACACAATTATTATGCGCCAAATCGCGAGTGGCACCAATTAAATTTATTACATTGCCAAGACTGGAGCTATGTGGAGCCCTCCTTCTTACACATTTAATGAACAAAGTCAAAGATAGTGTAAAATTAAAAATGAACAGGTACGCGTATTACTCCCGCAGGGGTGGTTGACGTGCACAGCCATTTGGGAGTAGCGACCCCACGTACCCGAGCCGTTCATTGCACACACGCACACCCGCTCATCACACACACACACACACATAACGACACTGACCCCCCCGTGAAGAAATGCCTGACGGCGGTTCCGCGGGGTGGCACACACACTCATCATACACAAGCACACATCACCGACGCAGACGACACCCTACACCCCGTAAAGTAATGCCAGACGGCGGTTCCGCGGGGTGTCAGGGCGACTTGGGGAGGTGGTTTTTAGTGGGTATACCAGTATAGTTCTGGGGACTCCCACACTCTGTCTATAAAAGATTTTCCACCTCCCAGCCACAAAAAAAAGGTACGCGTATTACACCGATTCGACTACAGTACTGGGTTGGTTAAAATGTCCGCATGCAACTTTTAACACTTTTGTTGCAAATAGGGTAACCCAAATTATGGAATCAACTACGTTTGACCAATGGTTCCATGTTAAAACATCAGAAAACCCAGCAGACGTTATTTCTCAAGGGAGACTACAGCAAATAATTTAATTAATTTAAAATTGTGGTGGAACGGTCCTGATTCGTTGTGTCAAGATAATATTAATTTAATAACACCATTTATTGATTAGATAACTCGGACTTGAAATGGAACGCAAAGCATCCTATTATTTTACCTGGAGATCATTTATTTACCACACTGCTGATCAGGGACACGCACATTAAAAATTTGCATGCTGGTGTTAAAACAACAATTGCACTCATTGGGGACAGGTATTGGCCCATTTCGATTGAAATTGTCAGTAATTTAACGACGGAGGCTTTCATTGCAGCAATGAGGCGGTTTATTGGTAAGCGCGGAAAATGTGCAAATATATACTCTGACAATGCTACAAATTTTGTTGGAGCTAACAGGGAGCTCAAACAATTGTACAGCTTTTTAGCTCAAAACGAGAGAGTTTGCTAATGAAGAGATAAATTGGCATTTCATACCGGCTAAGTCTCCACATTTTGGAGGTTTATGGGAGGCTGCCATAAAATCCGTAAAATTTCATTTAAATCGGGTTGTGTGTGAAACCATTTTAACATTTGAGGAAATATATTCTTTATTTGTTCAAATTGAATCAATCCCCAATTCAAGACCTCTTACACCTAAAGATAATAACAAGACCCTAAAGATAATAACTTTTTGACCCCTGGCCACTTTTTAATTGGCGAATCACTCAGCGCGGGTCCAAGTGAAGATTTGTTGGGCACTAAGGTTAACCGGCTGTCAAGATGGCAGCACTTGCAGTATATGCAGAAGCATTTTTGAAGGAGATGGTCGCAGGAATACCTCAATTTGCTGCAAATCCGCAATAAGTAGAGAAGCAGATCAAAGGACATCATCCAAATTGCGGCTGTCGTCATTTTAAAGGACGAAAATCGTCCCCCCATGGGTTGGATCGGTGGACGTATGGTTGAACTTCACCCAGGAAAAGATGGCCTCACGCGTGCAGTGACAGTGCGTACAAATAGTGGTTGTGTCAAACGCGCAATTACCCGAATTTGTGTGTTACCAATTGAAAGCGCGAATGAAGATGCAGCGTCATTGTCTCCATAAATAATATGTGTACCATCTAAATGTAATTGTTTTGTTATTATTTTGTTTTTGTGTTGAAAAACTTTAGTCTTTCAAGGGGTCGGCATGCGACACGCGTATGCACCCCACCAGACGCGTCTGCACCCTCACCCTGGAGTATTGTGTAGATCTCATGTAAAAGAGCGTTAACCGGGGCGAGACGCTCTCTTTGCCTTGACCTGTACAACTAGATAGAAGAAGTAGTAGTAAGAATTTTTTGTGCAACGATATAATAAAGATTAGCGTTTTTTCACTTCTCTGTTTAAATCACCAACACCCAAGAATTATTCAATTTTAATCCATCCAAATACCTCCTGCAATTTGCAGACGACACTGCCCTAATTACACATGCTCCTACACTACCAAAAACCCTTCAATCCCTCCAAGAGCTTATTAACTCCCTTCAACGATGGTTTGCAAAATGACGCATTAAAATCAATCCCCACAAATCACAGCTCCTAATCCCTTACCATCACGCCAACAATTCCCCTCACAAAGTTCATATTTCCCAAACTATGACCCCTTCCGCAGTTTCCGTAAAATACCTGGGCATAACCATAGATCAAAAAATCAATTTTAAAAAACATACAGCCATAGTAAAAAGCGAAATAACTTCTAGAGCATAAATGCTTTAGAAGCTTAACATATAAGAATAAAGGCATCAATACAAAAACAGCTGTAAAAATTTATAAGATGATCTACCGCCCACTACTTGACTATGGTTGTGCCCTTTATCCCAATCCACGCAATCCAACATCCCGCAATATTGAAGTTAGCGAGCGAGCATCCCTCCGTACCCTAACAAATCTCCGGCATCCTTTTATGACATTACTCCAAGAACGCCTTCTATTCCTATCAGAAAAATTCTCCAAAAATCCTTTCAACTTCCATATATTATCCCTTTACTGTCATCGTAGAAACCCTTGTATAAATCCTAAATTTTAAAATCGTAATTCACCATATTCGATTTCATATCATCATTTCATCCTTTTGCGCATTAACGACTGACGCCATATGAGTGGACAACACAAGGCAGAAAGACCTCTGGTCGATAGCCTTTGGACAGATTAACTCACTAACACCTCATTAATTATTCACTATGTTATTGTAAATATTGTAAAATTTGTCAATATAAGGGGGCTTTTGGTGTTCACTTCCGGTTTCCGGCTTAAAATCTTCAGGTTCCAACTTCCTATTTCGCCAGGGTGCTCCAAAATAGTTCGTGTTTCGTGTCAAATTAATGGGTATAGCGGATAGACATTCCAAAATAGCTCCTGTAAATTAACGCACTTAAATACTATTTTGTCATTTAATTGACTGTTGGCCGAATTTACTAATACTCGTTATTGACAACCACTATTCACTTTATGGCATGTTCACCTAACTAAACAAGATGCATGATCTTAGGCACGTAATTAACAATCGCACGTTTTTACGTAAAAGCCGATGGCATATCTCGAATGAAATTCGCAAAATAAGCGAGACCGTCGAGCAATTAAATTAAATTACGGGAAAAAATAAACCAAGTGTTGATTGTGCAAATGGAAACTTTGAATATATCCGAATTACCGCCGAATCATCACATGACACGCATTGTAATGCGTTTACTTCACAATTTTCTGAAATACAATATTATGCAGAATTTTGCGTGGAATTTCACGACGCGGCAAAGATTTGCTGATCACAGCAGGCTTGCATTTTGTGCAGGGTGGCAAATTTAGCAATATAGAATATAGTTCTACACGGGAATTATTTAGTTTAATTGAGCGTATTGCAGAAGTTGGAGACCTGTGCAATATGCAGAGCAGATGTATATGGGATTAGACAAATATTTTGAGATATACCAAGAGAGAAAGGGCAGAGGAAACGGCCTCTTCTAATCCCGTACACGCACCTTTCCCGATACCAAAGGCACAACTATAATCGTTGAGGAGGCGCGTCAACCACTGCATATGTATATGTATATTTTCTATGAACAACTGAGCCAATTTGAATCGGTTGAGGATGAGTTGTCGCCCCTGCGACGTCCCCACACCACATCAGAACAAGTCATCAACATTTCTCCTCTGGTAAGAATGATATATTCGAGGCCGACACGTAGGCAGAATCGGTCAGAATGAGAATATAAATTGTTACATTAATTTTCATATTTAAAATTTGATTTCTCTTCTAGTCGGATTACGAGTTGACAAAACAAACCCCGCGTGGTACCGAAGAGGAATGACTCTGTGCAGGAGGAGGAGGAAGAGGGTTGCTAGGCGCCACTATCGTAAACTGATTTAGTCTAGTATTTTCTAATTCATCATTTAGTATCTGTATTATTTATTTTTAATTCAATTTTGAGAAGTGTGTTTTATTTATAATTTATAATAGTGTTTTTATAAATAAATGTTTAACATATGTTCTATTTTTTATTACATATACATAAAGATAAAATATATCTACATGCGAATTGATTAGGTGGCGTTGATTGCAGCATCTAATAGGTGTTCCATCATGTCTTCTATTTTTTTTTTTTTTTCACTTTCATTGGGGAACCAGTAGCATGAGTATATTCTTCCTTCTTTGTTTCTACCCAGGTGAATCCCTCATCCTCTGTCCCCATATTGCATATTTTTATCTGTTTATTTATTTTTATCACTGCATCATAATTCTTGTCTTTTATCAAATTTTCATTTTTGATCATGTTTTTGTTCAGTTCTGCCACTATACAGAGGTCTGCATTTGTTTCTGACATTCTTTGATCTATCATTTCCTTTATTACCTTTTCTCTGTCGACATTTATTTGTATGACCTTTAGTTGTCATTTGTTATCTCCTATTGTTTCTTCTTCTTTCTTTTCTTTCTCTTCTGTTTCTTTTCCTCTTTCCTTTCTTGTCGTTTTATTTCGGTTTTTTCTTTCTCCTTTTCTTCTCTATTATTCTTTTTCTTTCTTGTTTTATTTCTTCTCTGTATTTCGGGCCGAAATCCATCCTCGAATTCTGTGCCCTTTTTTCCTTTACATTCTTTCGCCAAATATAGGCACTTAAGACATTTCTTGCCTTCTGTTTTTTCTTGATTGCAGTCTGCTTTTTCACGTCAGAATTTCAGACATTTTCTACTTCTTATAGATTCAATATTTTCAATTGTTGTTTCTTTCAGTCACCATTCTATGTCTATTTTTCTTTTTTCTATTATTTCTGCTTCATTTTTTATTACTTTTACTTCTGTGGTGTTTATTCCCCTTTTATTACACCTTATGTTTTCTATTTTCCCCTCTCTTATTTTTACTCCTAGTTTCCTTATTCTATATCTTTTATTTCGACCTCAAAGTTTCCATTTTCTTTCTGGTCAATCATTTCTTTAAATTTCGTCGCTCCTTCCTTACTATGTACTATCATTTTTATTTCTCCTTTTTTTGTATTTATTGTCTTTCTGATGTCTAGCCCTTTTTTTTGGATCCATGCTCCCTTTTACTTCCTTCATCATTTGTGCGTACGTTTTCCTCTCTTCTCCTTCTTTGCATTTTATTGACATTATTATCCTCATAAGTTATTATTTCCTCCTGTATTTCCTTCCGTTCTTCGTTTTTCTTTTTTGTCTAGCCTTATCTAGCTCTTTCTCTGTTATAATCATCTTTCCTTTTATCTTTTCGTTTTGTTCTCTAATTTCCTCGTACATTTGCTTCGTCCTTTCTTGTTCTTGTAGTCTTTCTAGTAGCCATTGTTGTTCCTGAGTCTTGGAAATTACAGGTTCCTTTGTGTTCAACCTATCCTTCTCCAATTTTCTAACTTCTCCTTTTAGTCTTTCTATACCTTTCTTTATTTTAACTCTTGTGTTTCGTTTCACTTCCTTTTCCAATTCTTCTCGTTTTTTCTGTTTCCGTTGTATTGGCTTTTTTGTTATTACGAGTGATTTCTTCCTTCCTCACCCTTATTGTTCCATCGTCACCTATGCGATAAGGCTCTTTGTCTTATCGGGATTGATCTATTTAAACTTTTCTCAATCATTTACTACTCTGCTTCCGTCCTTCCTTCTTCTATTTTTGGTTTTGTTTACTTTAAAATTACATTTTTGTTCCCACTTTGCAGGTCGAAGGTCACCACCAGACACTGCGTCCGTATCTGGGGGAAGGCTACTTGCATGCACCCATCGGCCATGTACGGTTCCACCTTGGATTGAAGTATTTTTTCCAGTGGTTTCCTTTCCACCACCCGGGCAGTTAAGCCAAGATCCCCTAGGCCTGCGCCGCCCGCGAGGAGACATGACCACAGCCAATAGTGTATCAGGACTACGAACAGACCTGGCATCGTTACCATATTGTGCAGGCCCTGCACCACGGCACTACAGCTACCTTAAAATAAAGATATTATTATTAATATAATTAATATTCACATACACTGACCCAATCTAATCTAATCTAACCTAAACCTGACAAATAAAAATTAAGATATTATTATTATTCACATATACATTTAATAAATTCTATGAAATATAATCAAAATTCTACATTAAATAAATGTATACAAACTAAAATTTTAAGTTCATTTATTTGCACTACATTTTTCCTTGATTCATTAAAATAAGGAAGAAACAGTAAAAAATATAATCTTGATTATATATAATTTCTATTATTTTTAATTTATTAAGGTGTCTATTTAAACATTCCGGTAGATATAATACAATTAGTACTCTTAATCCAATATAAATGGATATTATTGTTTATGTGCCATTTCTCATTAAATAATTCCCCGTGTATATCAATTTCAGAAAACGGTAACTTGATACGACTCACTCTCGATCATACATTTAGCGGCTTGTCTTCTTAATGATGCGTACACAACCAAAACAACATCTTTATATTATGCCGCTGTGGCCAAAGTGATTGGATCCAGGCGGTGGTCCATCTTTTAATGTTCACTTGTATTGTAGTGCTCAAAACAGGGTAGTCTGCATTCCTATTGTTTTTGGTATTCAATTAACAGCACTTTCCAGATTCTTAATAGTTGTACACCTTCCACTTGATTTAATATTAATAATAAAATGCATCAATAGTTTCTTACTCTCAAAGCATGTAAGCTGCTAGGTATTTTTTAGACTTTCATTTAATTAAATAAGTTTGTTATTGTTACATTCAGATAAGTAAAATGTATTAAAATCCTTTAGTTCGTTGTAGAAAATTAAATAATAAATTTAAAAATACGAAAACATTTCGTGAATCTACAACAATGAGTCTTACTAAGACTACAAAACAAATTAATTTGAAACAACTACTTCTCTAGCTAATACTTCGACAGATATTGAATAATATTAGCTAGAGAAGAAGTTGTTTCAAATTAATTTGTTTTGTAGTCTTAGTAAGACTCATTGTTGTAGATTCACGTAATGTTTTCGTATTTTTAAATTTATTATTCAGATAAGTATTATATTTTATTAAAATAAAATAATATTTTAAAATTTATTGTAATATATAAACAAACTTTCCAACATCAGGTATGTATTACTAATGAAGGTTTAAATTAAATTAGTAGTCAAGTAAATATAGAAAAATTGTGAAACAAACAAAGTGTAATTTAAACCTTTATTAGTAATAGTTCAAAATGTTTCACCAAGTGATAAATGAGAAAGTGATTCAAGAAAAATCAGGTACGTGTTATGAGTGAAGATATTATCATTAATACATTCATATGCAAACTCTCTCCACTTAATATTAAACAAGTTGATAAAATTAAATTTTAGTATAAAATGAAATCAATCGCTTTTAACTCCAACAACTTGTAATTAATAACTTTTTCTCGAGGAACATTTGTAAATGACACTTTGAAATAATTAGTATAAAATCTGAAGAAGTAAACAAAAAAATAAAGTTTCATAAAAACAAAATAGATATCCAAAAGCGACATACAACAAATTTTCATAATAGGTGATGATTTGTATAAAGTGTTTTGTAAATGAAAACAACACTGTTTATTCCTTACTTCACTTGTTTATTAAGTGTTAGATGTACATTTAATTCACAAGTTGAACATTATCATATTTCAATCTTTATTGCCTATAATATACATCAAACTTGTTCATGTTTATATTATACAATAAATTGAAAAGTGTCTTTTTTGATTCAGCTATTAATTCTAGCAGACTATAGCCTAAATCACTTTCACTTTATATAAAATTTACAGATTTTGTTATTAATTAATATAAATACAATACATAGGATATATATTTGGATCTGTAAAATTCCTATGGAAGCATCGTCAGATGTTGACAGATAATTCCTTATCAATACATTAGTCGAACAGACATAGCAGTATATATTATACCAAAAATATAATTAATCAAATCCCTGTCTTAATAAAACAGTTAAATAACTTGATTCATAGTTAAGGCACTTACGCGTTGAAAATCCATATTTAATATTACGATAACGAGACTGTCAGATTTTCAAATTTGTTTTATTTAAAACAAGAAAATTTTATTCACCTGAAGAAGCCACAATGTGGTGAAACATTTGTAGTGTTACCTTAAAGTAGTACAATTTATACAAAATTTAATGTGAATAGTATTTTGTTTAGGATTCATATAAATTTTAAAGTATTCTGTAAAATGTGCCTTCTATTTCTAATAATATACCTTATTTTGTAATAAAACATTATTAATAATTATTGATAATAATCATTATAATTGTATTAAAATTTACTATCTCTAGTTACGGTCACCAAAAATTCCACATAAATATTATTATTTTCATCACTTTTGGGAACTGAATTCATTTTAATATAGGATATATGTCTGCCTAATACCATATACATATTACAAATATTTAAACTATACACATTATCCTTAATTATTTTTGCATTTTATTTGTTTACACACTTTACCCTAACCTAAAATCGCGACGATTTTAACCGTGTGAATAATATTTTCTAATACTTACGTTCACAAAAATGTAACCGACGTATTTCCCATATCACAGCGGGAAAGTTCATAAAAAAATCCATTTCCATTCTCAAAAACTTATATTAAAATACGCCTTGCTACGCCATGTTGGTTTATTATTAAAAGCAGGCTGGTAAACAGTAAGAAGTAAAAATCACAAAAGTAAATTTATTTATAAATGTTAGGAAACGCAAAATTCAGTTTAAATATAAAATATGTAATGTTTTTCATGAGAGAATCATCGCGTAGTCAAAACGAATGTATTAATATAGGTTATTAAATATAAAAATATGGAAATTAACAAATCAAAATGCCTATGACTGACTTTTCTCTCTCTCGCCCTCTCTCTCTCTATCATGAACAAATTAGTAAATATAGACCAATTCATGAGTAAGGGCGGTTTACGAACTAAGTTCGGAACATTCAAATAATATTGGTATCCTTTTCTACTACCTGATAACCGAGCGGATATTCCCAAGACGTACGATTTCGTCGGCCGTATCTAGAAAAGACACACGCGGCCTGCGTAGCTCGGTCTTAGACCGAGCGGTAGAAGGAGAAAGAAATAGTTTACGGCGTCCCTTACTTACCGGTTATTTCATAGGCGCGCGCGATTTAGTCAAGCATTGCAATTACGCAGGGTAATTGAAAGTAAATATATTTTTAATGAATTTATTTCATACGTTTTAGCAAATGTGGAAATGGATATTAATACAAAAATACTTATTCTAATACAATAATATAAATTAAATATGAAATAACTAATATGAAAACATAACAAATTTGTGACATTCATTTTATTTAGCCGCGCACGCCTATGGTGGAAAATTGCAACGGACACTACTTGATTCGGACGGACATGTCACCCCGACCGCCATCTCTCCTGAATAGCTCTATAATAACATGCAAAAGTAAGAATAATCTTAATTTATACTATTCGTTCGGTAAGCTTTTAAAATGCGGCATTAATTATAAGATTTATGGTTCATTTAAATTTTAGGAGGAGAATAAGGTATAATAATAAAATCAACTCATACAGAAAACAAGTAAACAAAAAACATGCGATTATTGTCAATAATGGCGCAACCAGAATGTGTTTAAATCTCCCGTAAAATTATGTCCCCTAATATTTAAACACTGCTCTGTTTCCTGATTTATATAAAAATCCCATTGGTAAATATAACATGCCTTTATAATTATGTAAATACTTTGTAGATCGAAATCTAATATCGAAGAGTAATTAAAATTCGGTGTACAGTAAAGTAAAACATTGTTACAATCTTATCGTTACTTCCGAAATTTAGTTGTTTTTAAATGACATTTAATTAACAATTAAATGTAGGTAGTATTTTTAATTTATAATTTTGAAATGTAAATAATTATGCAATTCTTAGGATCCATTGCAGTAATAAAACACGCATGCGTGAAAATTGGTATTTTTGAGACTCTCAAATAATTTCCCTCACACAATTTACCCCCCATAAATTTCAAAACTAATTTGAAGGTAAGATAAGAAGGTAAGTTTATATTGAAATTAAACAACACAGTTTAGAGGGCTTCATATTTACTATTTACTAAATTCAGTATGTTTTAACCACAAACTATTTATATTGTATAGATTAACGGTCGCAACCATTCTCTTTATTTAATCATGTTTTAAAAACATTCTGTAATATAAAAGTATTTGTTCTATTGATATATAAAAATGCCGTACAATACAGATCAATATGTTCCTATCATATTGCAGACCAGGACTAAAGAAAGTGTAAAATCATTAGTCAGGGTCTGCAATCGGATGGGTGACCCTGTACCGTATGTTATTGGGATATAATGAATAAAACTTAAATAATACTACTACTATTTTTCCAGTAAAGGAGCATTTGAGACAATATAAATAATGTCTGTTATAAGAACATTTTTTTTAAACAATGATTTCTTTCTACGGGTTTTTCTAGTTATGTTCTATTAAAATAGCATTATAAACAATATCAATCATTTTTTGTTTTGATATAATGACTTGAAAAAATTAAACTTAATCACGAATTATCTGAATAGATTATTGTATCTAATTATTTTCTTCAATACCTTAAATTGTGAAATAGAAAGAGATCCCGAACCGCTTGTACCAGAGGATAATTACCACCTATCACTGCATTTTAATCTTGCCTTCGAATCGTGAAGCTCCTAAATTTCAGATTTCTAGTCGGTATAGGTATAACTTTATAAAAGCTAATCTCGCACATTTATATATGGACTTATCAAATATAAATTGGAATAAGTTGTATAAGGTAAGTAATGTAGATGAAGCTTCTCAATTTCTGTTCTCTGGACTATACAAAGCTTTAGATGCGAATGTTCCAAAATACTGCTCTTAATTGAGTAATCTCAATAAAGATTCTCCTCCGTTGTTTGATCTGGAACTGGTTAGTGATATCAAACAGAAAAATAATTTTCGGGCTAAATATTTAAGAACGAAAAATGAAATCGATAAGAGGAAATACTAAAACTTCATTCAATAATATAAAAGTAAAGCGTCACAACTTTATTTGTTCGACTGAAAGATCAATAAAAAATGATCCGACGAAATTTTGGAACTACATCCATTAACCCAAGAATACCACCCGTATTCCTGGTAAAATGGAAACAGGTAAAACCACCCAATAATGCTAATAATATTGTGAATGCGTTCGCGAATCATTCATTTTAAATCGCCATATCCATCTACCTGAAATAGTTATAATGCCACAAATTCTACTGTTCAGGATGCAATGCGTTTATTTTATATTTCTGAGTCAGATGAACTTCAAAAGCTTAAACAAATTAAACCTAAGAAGACAGCTGGTTTAGACGGTATACTATCTTTCTTATTAAAGAACGTAATCAAATCAATAACTACAGGCCAATTGCTCTGCTGAGCAATTTCTCTAAAATATTTGAAGGTATTTTGAGCAAACAGATATATTTCAATGTACAGCAGTCAATTTCCATAAATCAGCATAGGTTTAGGGCTACATCCAATTTGATCAATATCATCCAGGCAATCTTCGTAAATCTGGATATGCAGTGTCAAACTGATGTTATCTACACTGACCTAACCAAGGCATTTGACAACATGCCCCGTGCCCATTCAAATCAGTTTCCATGCTTAAGGGCCTCAATATTGCTTCTAATATCATAGGTGTTATTGAGTCATATTTAAGAGGACGTACACAAATTGTGGAGAATGGGGGCGTTCTAGCAAAATATCAAAGGAAGAAAATAAAAAATATAACATTTTAATTTGAAAGCGAAACTATTTTAATATTTTTGTAAGATTAAAGATCTTGAGAGGTACCATACGCGCTTATAACTTCTAATGAATAAATTTGAAATAAAAAAGTGCTAACTCAATATAATTGAGGTAGGACTTGATAACACAATTGATTATTAAAATTCTGATTCGCATTACGGTCTGCATTAAAATTTAAGTTCTGTTTCGACTGAAAACTTGTATTAAAATTGGACGCTGGCTAAGCACTATTTGGTCTCTTAAAAATTTGATATTTTTGGGGGTCTCCCAAAAACATCTGCTGTCGTCACTTTCTAAATTGAAGACTGATAGGGCAACTTGCAAAATTACTTTGTTGTCCATTGTTGTTGAATATAATGATTTGTTCTAAGTTGATTAAACGTATCAAGCGTAGTCTGAAAATTATTCTTCGACAAGATAATTTATGGCTCAAGTATGTCAAGGTTCCGTAATCTAATAATATTCTGCACATTACCTCGAAGTCCGCCTAAGAATGCCTTTACTGCTAACTTAGCGTATGGAAATTAAAAACTTCAACCACTCTGTGCTTACAACTTAATCAATAAGATCACTTTGTCTATCGATCCTGATGTGCCCTCAGAGCTGTGGAACTGGTGATGGGGTGTCCTCTTTGTGGTGCCTTCAGGACTGTTTCTCGAGATATTTTACCAACTAAATTGAATGTTCCTTGGATAATATTTGCTCGTTTCAACAATACTCAGAAAAATTATTGCAGTTAATTCTTGAAACTTGCTGACGTTCATTTCGTGTTATATTTTCAATTTTTACTTTCCCTATATAGAATATACAGGGAAAGTATTGTTTTCGTGAATGAGAATGTCGTCTATGGGCGCTGTATCTCAAAAACGAATGATCCGTTTGAGATGAAACGGTTTTTTTAAACATTCCTTAACCGAAATTAGATGTTTATTGATTTTTCTCGATATTTTTCTAAATTTGAAAAATATTACATAACTTTTCAAACAAAAGCTGAAGGGAATGAGAAACTGAACAAGTTTTATCAAAACATGTTTTTCATAAGGTTATAACTTGTGAGAAAAAAAATAAAAAATAAAAAATTTTGATATTTTTTGCCTATTGCTAATAAACTATAGGAGTTACATGAAATTTATATAACAAGTAATTGCAAAGAATCCAAAATTGAGCAAATTATTAGGAATAGCCTTTTTCTGTAAACCTTATAGTTTCCGAGAAAAATGTAAGGAAAATACTATGTTGGCTACATCAACATTTTTAGAATTATATTCTTTTCAGTAGTAGTAGTATTTGGCTGTCGACCACATGCTTCCTCCGCCGTGTTATATGTGTGTGTAAATGAGCTTGTTACTTTAAAGGATTGTCCCCGTCACTCTAAAGCACCATTAATTGTATCCCAATGGTGAATGGTATCGGTCACTCATCCAACTGCTGACCCGAACTAACGTTGCTGCACTATAGCTACCGCTAGTTCGGCCGCAACCGATGCGCCACCACCGGCGTGTAATTCTTTTCATTTTTCAACTTTTCATTAAAGTTAAGCTTATGATTTGCTCATTGGAGGGTAGGATAGAGGCGACCCACCCACCATTCATATACATGATAAGTTCATGATTATGCTGCAGAAAACAGTAATAATAATAATAAACATAATAAACTAATTTATTCAACTTAGGAACAATACATGATATAATTGACAAAAATTAAAAATAATTATAATTAAATCACTATCATCCGCTAAATCAACACATCAATGCAGTAAATAGCGTATACAGTATTCTAATTAATATATTCATATATGGAAATTCTTGGTCTGCTGAATATTTATTTAATTCTATTTTAAATCCATTTACTGTATTTGTTTACGCTGTTAGCGAATTTTTGATTGGTAATTAAATAAACACGTTGTATCATAAACAAAATAAATCATTTATTAAATAAACGTGCATCGAAATAAATAATAAATAACAAACAAATAAGAACAAATTGAAATGATTAAATAGAAAACAAAATCAATGAACTTAAACAAAAATACAAACAAGTTTAATATTATAAACAGTACATATGAACATAGAGAACAAAGTTTCACGTGAAGAGAGAAAATTGATAACTTACTTGTGTCGTGGTTGGAAGTAAAATCACAGAGATTTAGGGGATGCTCAAGAAAGAAAACTAACGGAGGCATGGGATTGATTAAAAGTTTTGAAAGTGGGGAAGAAGTTTAGAATGAAATAAGAATAGAATTCCATTTGGATGGCTTGTGTAGCTCCGACAGGTATTCCTTTGACCATCGTTTCCACAGGTGTTGCTTCAACTTATGTAGTAATTCCCAGCGTGTCAGCCTGTTGTTTGGCACATCCTCGTAGTTGTCTTCAATCGGTGACGTTAATATATCACCAATGAGAAAATGGGACGGAGTGAGGGCAACGTAGTCATTGGGGTCGTCGCTTAACAAACAAAGAGGTCTTGAGTTGAGGACCGCCTCTATCTTCGTCAGACGAGTTGTAAATTCTTCGAGAGTGAGTAGAGCATTACCAGCCACTCGCTGCAGGTGATGCTTCACAGTTTTGACAGCGGCCTCCCATAGTCCCCCGAAGTGTGGAGCTCTGGGTGGTATGAAGTTCCATTTTAACTGCCTTTGGTTAAAGCTTTGTACTATTGTGCTGGCTTCATCGATAAGAAATTGTCCGAGTGCTTGCAAACGATTTCTCGTTCCGATGAAGTTTGTTCCGTTATCGCTAAAAACCTCTACCACATTTCCTCGACGTGCGATAAATCTGTTGAAAGCTGCTAGAAAACTGTCAGTTGGCAGCGTCGACACAGGTTCTATGTGGATCGCTTTCGTTGCACAGCACACGAAGACACAAATGTATGATTTGACTGTCCTTTTTGATCTTCGGGATCCATCTTTGATTACAAATGGGCCGCAGTAGTCTACTCCTACTCGAAGAAATGGACGAGTTTGCTGAATCCGACAGGTGGGTAACGCGCTCATGAAAGGAGATTTGAAGTTCGGTCTGGCTCGAATGCACTTGACACATTTTCGTACAACATCACGAGTTAATGCTCTGCCTCGAAGTGGCCAGAACTGTAGTCTCATTGCGGGCAGCGTGGGGTTTGTGAACGCTCTCTGCTATTAGCCGAACTAACCGATCATTCAATTGGGAATCGTTTGTTGTAATTAAAATCACTGTTTGATAACCGCCCACCGACGCGTATAAGTCCATTATCATCTAAGAATGGGTTCAAAATCAATAGTTTACTTAATTTTGGCAAATCCGCGTTTCGGATTAATACCGGCACACGATAAAAATTTCTTATACTCGTCTACCATTAATTGTCCCCGGACTTTGTTGTCAGGTTTACAGCAGTTGTTTATGAATCTTAAAACAAAAGCCATGACGCGAATAGTTCTCTCGAAACTGCTGCACTCGGGTACTATTGAGCCTTTGTAAGTAACTGCCACAAAATTGCATTTTACTTCCGGCAGTGTATCCTCTGGTGTGAAAACCGCAACGGGTGCGTTTTGTAGTAAAAATTGCGGACCATGCCACCAAAGCTGGTTGTCCCTTATCGTTCTAGCTGTGGATCCGCGGGAGATAACATCGCCTGGGTTTTCTTTGGTTTTCACGTGAAACCAGTCATCCAGTTTGGTGAGTTTGTGAATCTCACCTACGCGATTTGCTACAAATGTCTTAAATCTTCTGGAGTCTGATTTAATCCATGAAAGGGTGATTGAAGAATCGCTGTAGTAAGCCACCTTTTTAATTTCTTTGCTGAATGTGGCGCGCACTCTCTCGCATAATTCGGCCAACAATACAGCTGCACATAATTCAAGTCTAGGGATGCTGGTAGTTTTTACAGTGATTTCGCACACAGAAGGTTGCTGGAAATTCTTTTATCACCGAGCACACCGACTATATATACGCACGCCCCATATGCGTGCTCACTGGCATCCGCAAATCCGTGAATTTCCAATTCGCAGGTCTGATCTGGAATCACCATTCGCGGAATGGTTATTGAAGGTACGTCCTTTAGATCATCGGTCAGTGAAGTTATCAGGAAGTGGATCATCCCATCCGCATTTGATTTTCCAGATGTCTTGTATGAATACTTTCTCGACGATTGTTAATGGTCCAATTAGTCCAAGAGGATCGTAAATACGTGATATTTCACTTAAGACACTTCTTCTTGTCAACGTGGTTGAGGTACTAACGCTGTGTTTATACTTTAAAATATCACTAGTTGTGTTCCATGTCATCCCTAGCGTTGAAACTGTGTTAATATGGTTGTCATCCTCCCGAGTTAACACGGTCACTTGGTCTATATAGTCAGTTTTAAAGTCAGCGAATATCTGTACGTTATTGCTTGCCCACTTCTTGAGTTCGAACCCGCCACTCGCGAGAAGGTTATTTACCTGATCCCGCACTTCCATTAAACTTTCGAACGAATCCGCACCAGTGATTAAGGCGTCCACATATAAGTCATTTAAACACTTAACACTACCTACAGGGTAATTGTTTACCTCACATCTCGCAAGTTCTTGAATGACACGCATTGCTAAATATGCTGCAGGTGCTGTAGGTTAGCGTAGTTAATTCATACGAAGTTAGCTCTTACTCCGGGTTAGCACTCCACAAGATGCTTTGAAATTTGCAATCCTCATCGCGAACGTTAACCTGACGATACATTTTTGTGATGTCGGCTACTATGACATATTTGTAACTTCTCATTCCGGACAGTATCGAGAATAGATCATTTTGGACAGATGGGTCCACCATCAGGACGTCATTCAATGAAACACCCGTCGATGACGGCGCCGAGCTATTGAAAACAACTCGCAGTTTGGTCCTCAAACTATTCTCTCTTAAAATGCAGTGATGTGGCAAGTAGTGTTACCGGCGCGAAGCACCGGCAACTGTCAGCAACTTGTGTTGCTTTTTTTTACTTCCCAAATAAGTAAAATTTGCGCCGTAATATGTTAGATATATCATGATAGCTCAACTTCGTGTCGAAGAGCCCCTCTCAGCAACTGCAGGTAGAGACGAGTTCTGCCGCCTTCCAATTTCGTTACCAGAGGTGTCCAAATTCCCGGAATCCCGTGTTCGCCACATCTGCGAAGGGTCGCAATTACCTGCGGCCGAACGGACCGAGCAAGCGAAACGCACGTGGCGAGAACAGTAGGACAGGAAGTGACGTCACAGCGAAAGTTAGGAACATCCTCTTCGCTGTTCGCGAATATTCGCGTATGAAGCTCACACACGCGAAAATCACCTGCGAAATCGGATGGCTGAGAGGAAGGCGATTCGAATGACACCAAACACGAAGTGGTTAACCCTACGTGGAACGATGTAAACCACGAGCTGTCATGATATAAAATTATTAATAATTAGTATTTGCAAATATGCAAATTGGTTTAATTAAACCAAAACAGCCGCTGTATCTACCATATATTGCTGTAATTCAATTAGGCCTACCTTTTCGGTACGTCGAAAAGGTAAAACGTACCTGTAACTACCGGTAACCTACAGGTAGCGCGATAATTCGGGGATGCCCAGGTGTGGTACACCTATATGATATTAGTAATATCAAATTACTGTAAAAATTAATAACATAATAATTAATTTTGTGGATCGACGAGAGTTCGGTGGTCGCTAGAGGGGTGTGAAAGGAAGAGGGATGACCACCGACCGAATAAATACCGCCTGCTCCCTAGCATAAGGCCTCTTTTAAAAACAGTCTTTTTTCGAAATCGTCGATCCACGACACCCCCTGGTAACGATCCACGAATTATCACGTAAGTATTAAAATTTATTCTTTCTCGTCGAGACCCAGTGGTCATTGTAAGCGTTTAATCTTTTTGTATAAGTGTTTTAATTTTTGCTTTTATTGTGTTTTGTTTCGTGTTGTAAATATTGTTTTTATTTTAAATTTAATATACTTGTTCATTCTGCTGGTATTCAAACGACTATTATTTCAAAATTCACCTTGTATTATCGATGGATTGCGGGAGGATGGGTGTGAATTTCGATTTTACCTCCACCGATAATTTACGACTAGCTTTGACGTGTAGAGCATGAAAAACTGACTATCAGATTACCAAATCTAATCCACAATAAAAAAAAAAGAAAAATGTAAAATCCACTTACCTTACACTCTGCTTTGATGAGGGCTGGATCTTCACTATTCTTGCGGGAAACACAATTAATGTAATCGTTAAATGAAAGAACTGATTTGATGGTATTTTGAATTTAATAATTAACAAAAAAAAACAAATAACAAAACAAACAATGAAAACGAAGTTACAAGAAAACAAAATAATTAACAACTATCAATATTTAAATTTACGGACAAGTAAATGGTAATGACTTATTGTTTGAGGCTTTGATTGGCTACTTGAGATTTTGAATATTTGACTGTTTGAAACCGTAAATTGACCACGCGAACAATTTGAATGACTGACTGATGATTATGACTGTGAACTTGATAATAACTCGATGACGACTGCGAGATAACTGTTGATAATAACTACACGATACTGGTAACCACGAGACAAGTACTGACTTCATCCCTTGAATCTTCTCTCGTCATCACCTTCTAACAACCACCCCTCCTGACTTTGTTGAAGGAAGGGGTGAGTTGTCATGGTTTTGACCGAGAGATGGCGTATGCGGTCTGATGTGCGGGATATTATTTACCTTAATATTTATACTTATTACTAGGGTGATTATTTACATTATTTACACTATATCTACATATATACACCTGCATATATACATACACATGACGAAGTATATGTGCCCTTAATGTGCTGAGGCTGAGAGGTGTGCGCATATGTGTTGTGGCGCGCAAGCGTATTGATCTTGCGCGCATAAGTAATATTGTACCTACTTTCTACCCGTTTCGATCATGTCATAATAATTTTAATAGATTGATAACTATGTAAAAAAAATATATAATTTGATTAATACATATAAGTAAATTCGGAATCGAAACGAGTTCGTCTTTATGACCTGGCGGGCGCATTTTCGGACACCCGGCTTTTGCCTGAGGATTAGCTGGTAATCCGGCGTAACATGGGATCGGCACGTTTACAAATTGCTGGACAGTTTTATAATCACCAGAATTTTCTTATTTTAATTGCAGTCATAAAATGTGTTTGAAATCTTTAGGGGTGGTTCAGTTTATTACCTACAATAGTATTTATTTTTGTTGTCGGTTATAAAAAATGTAAATTGTGAAAGTTGTGAGGCTAAAACGAATATTAAAAATATATACAGGGTGGATCATATAATCGTACGAACTTTACGCATTTTGAATCTAAAATGAAAGTTGAATTAAGATATAATAATAAGCGTAAATGTAAAATATTGATAATGATTTGAAAAAACGATCCGATTCGCGAATAGTGCTTTATTAGCCTTAATTAAACGGTGTTTCGGCAATCCCGGTTGGATTGCCGGTAACACTTGTTTTAATAATCTTTACACGAATAGTGCTCTACCCTGAACTATCGGTGCAGTTGTCGAGGCAGGAACTTAATAAAACCGATTTCCTTTTTTTCATTATTATCGTTCCGATAGGTTTTCCTCACTTTCAGCCAGAGCCAGAAAGAGCCTTGATAGCAAGTGGCACCCTAACTTAGTGTCCGTTTTATACTTACGCCCTGAATTACTTATAATTTCGCCACCCTCAACCCCGAAGAAGAAAGGAAAAGGAGACGAGAACGAACATTCAGTCAGAGCGGTCGCGACAATTTTATTTTTACCTTTAATTGTAAATTTTGTAATTAGTGTTCAATATACGAGTCAAACTCAATTTATTATTTTATTATATCTTATTCAGATATAATTGGTCCTTCGAATTTAATTACTTTACAAGTCTCAACATTTTTTGGTCAATTCGAACCGGATGTTCAAGAGTTTTTTTGGACAATCAGTGCAAAGTAAAGTAAAAGTTTAGAGTCAAATCAAACATTAATCGTCATCGTAAATACCGTACGAAAATCGCGATTATCGTAGTTCGAAGCAGCAGCATTGCAGCGCAGAAGAAAGCCGCTGGGTGCCCTTTGAACGTGCGTCGCCGATCCGCCAAATCGAGCCCTGGGAGAAGCAGCATTCGTGCAGCACGTGGAAGCCGCCGGTGCCCTCAGGACATCACAGCAACAGGACAAACGCAGCAGTCCGTCAGCTCATTCCATTATCAAACAATCGTATTGATAAGGTAGGCCTTTCCTTGTTCTTTTCCTATTACAATCCTTTATAATGTCAACTGCACAAACTACAAAAGAGAGCGAACGCGCTCTTCGCGCCTTAAACAGGCACCGCCAAGTAATTGAAACCGATATTGCCATGATTAAGTCCGATTTAGAATCAGTAACAGTAGATGCCTAATTAATGTTAGAAATGGTGGAGGAAGTTTTAAGATCAATAAAAGAATTTCGTGATGAGGAATTAAAACATTTTGATAAAGAATTTCCTGAGCTTTTTAGTTTTGGTTTAAAACTTTATAAAACCGCTGCAGAATTAAGACTAAAGGTGAAAAAATTAATTAAAAATACAAACACTCAAAGTAATGAAATTAAACATTTAGATCAAGTTAAATTACCAGAAATCAAGCTACCTATATTTGGTGGTGATTACTGAGAGTGGTTTTCGTTCAAAGATGTATTCAATTTATTAATTGGTGATAACAAGAGTCTGTCTAATTTAGAAAAGTTCCAATATCTTAAAACGTCACTCACAGGACAAGCAGCAGAAACGGTTTAGTCGTTGGAGTTAACAGAAGCAAATTATTTAAATGCGTTACAATTATTACGCGATAACTTTGAAAATAAAAGGTTGATTGTCAACAGCCACATTCATAAATTGCTTAATTTACCGCATATCAAAAAGGACAGTATTAAAGATTATAGGGAATTAATTAATATAATTTCACAAAACGTACACGCTCTAGACGCGTTAAAGCGTCCAATTACTTGTGAGGATTGGTTAGTCAATCTAATTATAATGCGTTGTCCCGAAAATATCAGGTTAGAATGGGAAAATACTCATGGTAATACCGAAATGCCCACTGTGAAGGAGTTAACTGCATTTTTATCTAAAAGGCTCCAATCATTACAGTCAATTTTTAGTGAATCTAATAATGTTGATAATTCCAAAAATTATGCAGTAATAAATTTATTGTCTTGCTACGTGTGTTCGCAAGCGCATCATTTATTTAACTTCAATCAATTTCGCGCATTTGAAGTAAACAAACAATCTGATATAGTCCGTTCGAAAAAACTTTGTCGAAATTGTTTAAAGGCGGGACATAATGCTATTGAATGTAAATCGTCTAGGCGCTATAAATTATGTAATAAACCGCATAACACCCTATTGCATTTTAATACAACAGAAACAAATCCAAGCAGTAGTAGTACTTTACACATTAACACGCAAAAAGAAGGAACAGTTTTATTAGCAACTAGCCTAGTGGAAATCAGTCAGGGAAATAAAAAACAAACAGTAAGAGCCTTATTATATCCAGGTTCCCAAACAAAATTAATTACAAATAATATTGTTAAAAAACTTAAATTGAAAACATTTAAGGCGCATCACGGTATCAGTGTTGCCGGAGATAATAACATTAATTCTCAAAATTGTGTAAACCTCGGTATAAATTCAACTATTAATGAATTTTCGTCTAATGTATGTTGTTTCGCAATTAATCAAATAACGCACAAGCTCCCAATTAAGCAAGTAGATATCAAAGAAATTAATATTCCAAATTATATTAGATTAGCGGATCCGCAATTTTTTAAATCTGCAGAAGTAGATCTTTTAATCGGAGTAGAATTATATAACAATTTATTAAAATCAGGTCATGTCGTATTAAATGAAGAAGGGTTAAGATTGCAAGATACACAACTGGGATGGGCAATTAGTGGTCGAGTACCTGCGTACTACCCGCAAATCAAGCTAAGCTGTCACTCTGTTACTCTCTCAGAATTAAATAATAATGTTAAGCGTTTCCGTGAAATTGAGGATGTAAAGGCAAACGAAACATTAAAATTGAAAAAAGAAGTTGAATGTCAAAATCATTTTGATCAAACGGTGCAAAGGGATGTGGATGTTGCTTTGCCGTGGAAAACGGATCTTTCATTGTTAGGTAATTTGCACAAAGAATATATTATATTAAGAATATATATCGTGGATTAATGAGTATGTAAGGCTCTTACGCGTTACTGCATGGGTTAATCGCTTCATTCATAACACATCGCATCCAAATCATAAAATTAGAGGAGAACTTAATGTAAGCGAAATAAATAAGGCAGAAATTCTGATCTGCAGGGCCACTCAAATCAATGCATTTTCTAAGGAATTTAATCAAATTAAGGCAAAGCAACCAGTAGATAACATAATGCAGTTAAATCCTTTCATAGACCAAACAGGAATTATTCGAGTAGGTGGAAGACTTAGATATTCAAAATTACTATATGACGCTAAATTCCCTATAATTCTTCCGAAAAATGATGCAGTTACCAAACTAATTATACGTCATTACCACCAAAAACATTTTCATATTGGACCGCAGGGAAGCCTAGCGGCTATCAGAACAAAGTTTTGGCCTATTTCCGGTAAAAATATTGTTAAAGGGGTAATACGTGAATGCATTGTTTGTTTCAAGTCAGGTCCGCGATCGGGAGAACTTATAATGGGTAATTTACCGAATTACCGATCAGAACAATTAAGACCTTTTATCAAAACGGGTATTGATTATGCCGGGCCATTTTAAATAAAAGACGGTATTAGGAAAACAGCAAAATTTGTTAAAAAAGACATTGCTCTTTTCGTTTGCATGTCGACCAAGGCGGTGCATATAGAAATAGTTAGCGATCTTATGACTGAATCATTTCTAGCTGCCTTGCGAAGATTTATTTCACGTCGTGGAATGGTCACTGACTTGTACAGTGACAATGCTACGACATTTGTTGGTGCAAACAATGAATTAAAAAGGTTATACTCATTCTTACAAGAACAACAAAATGAATTGAAGGCACTTTTGAGTACAGACGGTATACAATGGCATTTTATTCCCTCTCGGGCACCCCATTTTGGTGGTTTGTGGGAAGCAGGAATTAAATCGACAAAACGCATCTTATATAAAATGGTTGGCGGTGCAAGTTTAAGGTTCGAGGAATTAGTTACCCTTCTTACACAGATCGAATCAATCCTAAACTCAAGACCTTTATGTTCCCTATCTAATGATCCTAATGATTTATCATTCCTAACCCCTGGCCACTTTCTTATTGGTGGAAACTTCCCGAGCCAAATTTAGAAAACATCCAAATTGGAAGGCTATCACGCTGGCAGCTAATACAACGTATGCAGCAGCATTTTTGGGCGAGGTGGCGAAAGGAGTACCTCCAGGAAATGCAAAGTTGCCGGAAGTGGAAACGATCGACAGGAGCAGCATTGCAAGTTGGACAGCTTGTACTCATTCATGAGGACAACGTACTCCCAAATAGATGAAGCGTAGGCCGTGTGCAAATAATTCACCCAGGAAGGGACGGTGTAGTGCGTGCGGTAACGGTGAAAACGACGAACGACAGTTTAGTGCGTCCCGCGTTTAAGTTATTCGCATTCCCGTTTAACCCAGACAATGAAATCCTCCAAAAACAATAAGATAAACATATTTTGATCAAACAATAAGAATAGGAAATGTTAATTGTAAATGTATTAATTGGGTTTATTGTAAACACATATTTTTTGAAATTAATCATTTCAACGGGGGCAGGATGTTGCGATTTTATAACTATCCCAACCCAACCCTAATTCGTTACGGTGGTCCTTTTTTTATATTTTCTCCGCGGTTAAGTGCGTGAGTGAAAATATGTGTTTTCGACATCTGGCTGCCAGGCATGCGGTCTTGGTTAGCTTAAGAAGTTCGTGGAATTTAATGCGGTGCGCGCTGGGTGATAATTTTGCCACCCTCAACCCCGAAGAAGAAAGGAAGAGGAGACGAGAACGAACATTCAGTCAGAGCGGTCGCGACAATTTTATTTTTACCTTTAATTGTAAATTTTGTAATTTGTGTTCAATATACGAGTCAAACTCAATTTATTATTTTATTATATATTATTCAGATATAATTGGTCCTTCGAATTTAATTACTGCACAAGTCTCAACACTTGTATCGTGATAACAAGTTACGTCCAACCAATTCTAAGTTAACATTAACATTCTTTTTTTTAATTTAACGCTATAACAATTAACTTTTCTAAGCAAAGTTTAGCGTATTTTACATTTTCATTTAGCGCCGTAACAATTGGCACCAACGATTTTAGGTTACCGTTTGAGATATTTTTATTTTAGTTCGGTATCAATTGGTGTCTAATAATTTTTGTTTATTTTAGTTATAACTTAATTGACATTAGTTAATGCTAGCTAAGTTTAAAAAAGACTGGACGACCTTTAGACTTTATTTTTTTTTAAATCGCTTCATTTTTTTGCTAGTTGTCGCACTTAAATTGAAACAAACCCTGTGACTATATTTTCACTTTTTCGATAAACGTTTATTTTTCTAACTACATGCGTATTTTGTGGCTTAAGTGCGTAAAAAACACATTTATTTAGTGAATATTTTAGATTTGGTTTTTCATTTTTTTTTTTAATTTGAACTTATAATCAATTTCTTTTTTTTGCAAAACGCGAATGCAATTAGAATTAAAATTTTTAATACTGTCACTTACAATCGATTTATTTTATTGTGTTTTCTATTTTTTTATCACTGTTTTTCTTTTCCTCTGTTCTAATATCTGCTTATTATCTGTTCAAAGCATACAAAGTATATTTATAAGTATAAGTTTCGTTACCCTTTCTATATATAATCTTTCAATTTTTTTTTATCATATCTTGTAATCACATTTAATCATTGTTTTTCTTTAATCGGCAAGAATTAATTTGAGTATTTATTTTTACCTTATGTTAGTACTGTATTAATACTCCTCACTTGTTTATTATTACAGTGCACGCCGCTTAATGTGATCACAACGGGACTCGGGGTTTTTGATAACAATAAGCGATTGATAATAATGGCTGAAAAAACAAAACTTTATTTTAAATAAAAATATATAACGTAATAAACTATAATAACGTAACATAAACTCTTAAAAAATTATTACTACATACAATATGTATTTCATTTAAATTTGAAACAAAATAAAAAACAAATTCATATTAAAAAATCAGTCTCTGATTTTCGCGGAGCAAGTTATTAACGAAAATTTCATAGACGTAATGTGTCTGAAAATCAGATGACCTGTGCTGCACACCACGTCGCAAAACTTCCAGCGCTTTTCTCATTTCGCTAATTGTTGGGGGTTGCATTGCTCATGACGAAAACATGTCTAAGAAAAAAATGATAACATAAACCGAAATCATGATTATTATAAACGAAAATTTTTGTATGTAGTATTACACGTCCGGCCCGTTCTTCGCAAAAGTGATAACAATATCTGATTGATAACATTATCCGTGATTCTAATAAGCGGCGTCTACTGTACTTTCTATTTTCTGTTTAAATATAATTTATAATAATTTCTTTTTATAAGTTTTGGAAAATTATATATTTAATTTTGTTTTTCGAGACCTCGACGGGGCCGATATTTATATTTAGTTCGAATATTTTTTTATTACTCGCTCTTCATTAATTCATTTGTAATGCTGTAAGTCTGTGTTCGATACCTAACCAGACTCATAAAATGGACACAAGCAGACCAGACTCTCAACTCGATTATCGTTCGGCACCCTCGAGGAACTACACGGAGGCATATGCCACCGAATTATTGGAGGATTTTGATCGGGAGTGTGAAGAGAAAGGCATCGCCTCCAAGAGCAACTCCAACAACTACGCGAGGAACGAGACGAGCGGGAGTATGCAAGAGAGATGTCGGAACTCCGGAAGGAACGCCTCGCTATAATCGAGGAGAGAGCAGATTCTGGGATTATTATGCTTGAATAGCAAAACAACCGAATTCCAAAATACATTTACGTCCCTCAAGGATCTATTGACCGCCTAAATCAAAATTTTGAGGGATTGCAGCTGGAGGATGCCACCAAAAATAGGAGAGCTCTTTCACTCATGACCGAAGAATGTGCAAAGCGGTACAAATCTTACTTTTCCGAAGATATTCCATGGGAGCGAGCCTGTATCCTCTTCGTGAATTCAATTGACCCTATGATTGTAGCTACCAACGAAATCGTCGAGATGGTGACGGCAACTCAAGGAGAAACACCACTGGGAGTCTTCGTCACGAAGAAACAAGTGCTGTTTGAGAGACATAGAGAGCATTGGTTGAAGGAGTTGAAAACGGCATTTATGTGGAAACTGGCGTCACCAACTTTACGTCAAAATCTCGTCTTCAAACCGAACACGGTAACCCAACCAACAAAAAAAAACGTAAATTTTACTGGTACGTTTTCCAACGTCGTACAGCAACAGAAACAACGTTCCTCACCTCCACTCAGCCACAACCACCGACAATTTGACCAGCACGATAAACGCGGCTTGTACAGAAACTACGCAAGCCAAAATAACGAACGGAAATATCCGCAAAACAGAAGCCCACTTCATTCGGAAACATTATAAATGAGCAGGCAACAAATAACCCCCCGAGAAACCCATTACAGCAAGAAACCAACAGAATCGTCAATCGGGATCGACGGGAAATTCTAACTCTCAGCCACCACCGTGCGAAATTTGTAAAAGAGGGAATCATTGGAACCGCGAGTGTCCCGAGAACCAGGGAAACGACCAGCAGCGGCAGGACAGAAAATAAACACTCTAACCTCCCCTGCCGCCCCCGTACACCAACAACGCAAGTCAACTGGTAGAAACCCTCAGGATAAACAACCGCGTCGCGTCACCGGATCGGAGCCAATCAAAATTATATTCGTCCCGGAATTTGTGACCGCGTTCTTCCACTTCAAACCCACACAAACCCAGCCAGCCAGAATTCTACAGCAGACATCATTGGTTTGATTCAGCTGCATTTCCTGCTAGGAAACCAGGACTTCCAAGAACATTTCCTTGTTATGCCACAGTTGCGATACGAAGCTGTCCTCGGTATTGGATTTTTCGTTAAGCACGACGCCGCGATTGACTGCAGCCAGCACTGTATTCATCTGGGAACAGGACTCCGCCAAACCATTCGATTGACGAACCAGGCGCCCCCACCAGAAGAAAATGCTGTTCGAAAATTGGATCATGGATTCACAGGACACTGCGCTCGGCACTTTGAGGAATTAAGTGAACGTTTTTCGCAGCCCGTGCCCTGTTTGGTTACGAACTTCCACGCCCCGCAGAACGAGAAATTCCACCGGCTCTCCCACTGCAAGCACCACAACACCAAGAGAGGGACCGACGGCTAGAGGACATCAGGCAGTGTCAGCAGAGGTACATCCGCAGGTATAACAAACCTGATGAGCCACCACAGTTCGCTGCCGGACAGCAGGTTTTCATCTGCAGCCATCCCATCAGCGACAATCAAAACCCCGCTAGCTTCGCTGTCAAGTGGCTTGGTCCACATTTAATTCGCGAAGTTTGCTCTGCACGTGTTTATCGCATCGATTGGGATGGAAAGGACGTAGTTGTTCATGCAGATGACATCAGGCCAGCTCCTGTACGACCTGCCGAACCAGCTGCTCCGGAATCACCGGAACCCACGGACGACGAGGATGTGGATGACCCTGCAGTTCCTGGTCCCTCTGGATGCTGACACCCCATCGTTTGCAGCCCCTAAGTGCCTAGTTTTCCGCGATATAGACGTTTTCCCGAAACTAGAGACACAGGCTACACCCAATGGACGCTCATAGTGCCGAGTGATGAACGCTCATATCCCCGAGTTTAGGTTAAGATTAGGTTAAGTTAGGATAAATGTTCGCGACCGCAGGCACATTCGCGTGACTGTGAGATATTCGCGCGTAGTGTTAATTATGTAAATATGTGTTCAACACCCTACAGGAAAAGGGTGCCAACAAGGATTTCCTGTACGCCGCCTTCAGCCAGTGCTGAAGAAGGGAAGCAACTCTACCATCCGCTTTCGGAGTTGGAACGAATTTACAACACTGGGAAAACCTCGAAACATCAGGCGTGAGGATAGCCGCCCCAAATCTAACTCCACGGTATTGCTGTCGTCGAATGGCGGAACCAGACGCCGCTATCAGCAAATACCGGATGCTGCTAGTAGACCAGTGATGGAACCAGGCGCCATCATATGTAGCAGTGTCCCAACTGACAATGGGCAGTTATTACCCAATGTGGCGCCCAATTCGAAGTAGCCAGTGCTACCTCGCTAATAACATAGCCAGTGCTATGTTCTGAACGAAGACGTCGCCAGTGCGCCGTCCAAGCCCAGCCGATACAGCCAGTGCTGCACATCAATCGGTTGTGCAAATCGTTTGTCACAGACAAGCAACAAGATGCGGTGACCAGTGCCACGCAACGAAATGGCCAGAACCATTTTAAGAAGTCAGCAGGAAGAAGCAGCCAGTGCTGCTACGATCCCGCTCCGGTGATCGACGAGCCGAAGCAGATCTCAATTGACGGACAGACAATTGGAGTGTCTGTGCCAACTATACCAACGCAAACAGGTTATTCATATTTTATTGACGTGTATTGCATATTGTTTTATCATTTTTTTACGTTTAGTAGTAATAGTAGTGTTAGGCTATCGACCACGTGGTCCTTCCGCCATGTGTCATTTGTGTATTTGTGTGTGTGTAAATGAGCTTGTTACTTTAAAGGATCGCCCCCGTCACTCTAAAGCACCATTAATTGTATCCCAATGGTGAATGGTACCGGTCACCCATCCAACTACTGAGCCGAATCAATGTTGCTGCACGTCAGTTCGGGGCCGTAACCGATGCGCCACCACCGGCGTGTTTTTACGTTTATTTTTCATTTCTTGTGTATATATGTTCGTTTGTAAATTGTGTATATAGAATCATGGTTAACGAATTTTACTCATTTTACGGGGCCGAATTGTTACCGGCGCGAAGCAAGCAACTTGTGTTGCTTCTTTTTTACTTCCCAAATAAGTAAAATTCGCGCCGTAATATGTTATATCATGATAGCTCAACTTCGTGTCGAAGAGCCGCTCTCAGCAACTGCAGGTAGAGACGAGTTCTGCCGCCTTCCAATTTCGTTACCAGGGGTATCCAAATTCCCGGAATCCCGTGTTCGCCACATCTGCGAAGGGTCGCAACTACCTGCGGCCGAACGGACCGAGCAGGCGAAACACACGTGGCGAGAACAATAGGACAGGAAGTGACGTCACAGTGAAAGTTAGGAACATCCTCTTCGCTGTTCGCGAATATTCGCGTATGGAGCTCACGCACGCGAAAATCACCTGGGACATCGAAAGGCTGAGAGGAAGGCGATTTGAACGACAACAAACACATGGTTAACCCTACGTCGAACGATGTTAACCACGAGCTGTCATGATATATAATTATTAATATTTAGTATTTGCAAATATGCAAATTGGTTTAATTAAGCCAAAACGGGCGCTGTATCTACCATATATTGCTGTAATTCAATTAGGCCTACCTTTTCGGTACGTCGAAAAGGTAAAACGTACCTGTAACTACCTGTAACCTACAGGTAGCGTGATAATTCGGGGATGCCCAGGTGTGGTATCTTCGCGCACATCTATATGCTATTAGTAATATCAAATTATTGTAAAAATTACTAACATAATAATTAATTTTGTGGATCGACGAGAGTTCGGTGGTCGCTAGAGAGGTGTGAAAGGAAGAGGGATGACCACCAACCGAATAAATACCGCCTGCTCCCTAGCGTAAGGCCTCTTTTAAAAACAGTCTTTTTCGAAATCGTCGATCCACGAATTATCACGTAAGTGTTAAAATTTATTCTTTCTCGTCGAAACCCAGTGGTCATTGTTAGCGTTTAATTTTTTTGTGTAAGTGTTTTAATTTTTGCTTTTATTGTGTTTTGTTTCGTGTTGTAAATATTGTTTTTATTTTAAATTTAATATACTTGTTCATTCTGCTGGTATTCAAACCACTATTATTTTAAAATTCACCTTGTTTCAATAATCTTTACGCGAATAGTGATCTACCCTGAACTATCGGTGCAGTTGTCGAGGCAGGAACCTAATCTAACTGATTGTTATTTTTTTATTATTATCGTTCCGAGAGGTTTTCCTCACTTTCAGCCAGAGCCAGAAAGAGATTTGATAACAGTAGTACCCTTCGTGTACGTTTCCCTGAGTTTGACGCATATGTCCTATTTTTTTGTATTCCTCCATAAACTGCCGATATTTGTGGTATATATGAGGGCGTTTCGCTAAACCGCGCCAGAGAAGCTTGAATTTCCAAGACAGTCGGTGCTATCCTTGAACGGTAACGCTACTTGAAAGCGTCCTGTTTGATCTGTGGTTGTAGTTTTGCGAAAATCCTGCTCACATCTCTCATCCGCAGGTGCAAGTACTTGTCCTTTGTGATCTTTCAGCTCCCATAATTTTCGAGCGGAGTCCTACGCAGCGGCAAGGGAGGGCCTAAGCCGCACGACTGCCAGACGCGACGCCCGCATACGGCTCATGGAGAGATGGCAGGCCAGGTGGGACGAGTGCGAGAAGGGAGCCTGGACTCGACAGCTAATCCCGGTTGTCGAGGCATGGACGGACAGGCGTCACGGAGAGATGGACCATCATCTGACCCAGTTCCTATCCGGACACGGCTGCTTTATGGAGTACCTGTGCCGGATAGGAAGAGCTCCGGATGAGAAATGCAAATGGTGCCCCAACCCCAACGACTCGCCGTACCCCACCTTGATTGAGTGCCCGGAATGGCAATAGGAGAGGCAACGGATGTGGGAGGTCATCGGCATGACTGTAGAGCCCAGAGCCATCGTGGACCGCATGCTCGAGTAGGATGGAGTAGATGCTATACAAATGTAATGCATAATAAATAAATAGTAGGATGACCATTGGACTGCCGTTACGTCCTTTGCGAGGTCAGTCCTCCTTCGCAAGGAGCTGCTGATCCGCGAGCTGAATGCCAACGCGAACGAGGACGGAGCAGTGCGAAGACGTATGCCGGCTGTCTAAAAGACAGTGGCGAGATGAGGCCAGGACAACACCAGCGGCATTTACACCAAACCAACAAATGCCGCAGAGCCTGCTACTCTGATGAAATGTCCCAGAGTAGACTCAGAACAGGCAGAAGGGGTTTTTAGTGGGTCGGCCAGACTACCAGGCCATCCCCACACTACCACGCCAACCTGGCGGCGTGGTGTCTGGAGCCTAGATGGTAAGCAGATTTTCCCCCTTCCCAAAAAAAAAAAAAATAAAGATATGGCCAACATAAGTGATTAATAACAATACCTTTATTTTATGGTTAGGTCAGGTTAGGTTCCCCGCAGGGGTGGCTGACATGCACAGCCATTTGGGAGTAGCGACCCCACGTACCCGAGCCGTACACTGCACACACACGCCCATCACATACAAACACACACACATACAGACGCTGACAACACCCTACCCCTCGTAAAATAATGCCAGACGGCGGTTCCGCGGGGTTGTAGGGCGACATGGGGAGGTGTTTTAGTGGGTGTACCTATTCAGGGAAGTCCCACACTCCGTCTATGAAAGATTTTCCTCCTCCCAGCTACCCAAAAAAGGTTTAAGTTAGATTAGATTAGATATGGTCAGCACATGAACACATGAATGAATAATAATAATAATAATTATAGTATACTTTTATTTTAAGTTTTTGCAGGTGTAGTTACAGGTTCATCATAGTATAGTATAAATTTTCCGTTAACGCTTTCTCCTTAAAAATTATTTATTTGCACATGTATGCTGGGAAATAAAAATATTATGCGTTTCGCCATACCCTGCGCGCGTGGCATAATTATAGCAGTGATTATAGGCGCCGATAAAAGAAGATCGTTAATTTCGCGGCACCCCATTCACAACGATTTATTGATGTTAAAATAACTTCTTTATATTAAGCCATTGGGGACGTCGCTATTAACCCATATCGTCTGCCGCAAATTCATCAAACCGAAATATATAAACAAATGGATACTATGTTAAATGATTAAATTATTGAACCAGCTTGATCTGAATGGAGATGGTAAACCAGTTGCATATGCTATTATAACGTTATCACCAGGAGAGACAAATTACTGTACTGTGTGAAAATGAACTACTTTCCATCTTATGGGCAGTTACAAAATTTAAACCTTATCTTTAAGGTAAAAAAATTGAAATATTTACTGACCATAGGCCTTTAGTTTATTTATTCACAATGGCAAATCCATCCAATAGACTAATAAAATTCAGACTGCGACTAGAAGAATATGACTTTGTTGTAACGTACATTAAGGGTAAGGATAATGCTATAGCAGATGCCTTATTTAGAATTAAAATAGACTCAAATAATATGACTAAACAAATAAAACAAATAAATATTATTGAAACCTCAAATTGATAGAACTGACGTCTGAATTATAAATGATAAAGATTTTGTGACAATGATAGATAATGAAAACAGTCAAGATGTCGGACGCCGAGAGTATCGCGTTCGATCACTCTCAAAGAAAGCGAAACTAAACAGCAATAATACAATCAAACGGTGTCCCTGCGGGTATATTGCAAAATCAGGTGAACAGTGCCCCAAATGTGCCCCTAACCTACAAGCGCTCTCCCCGGATGTAAACAACGCGCCTTTCTCACATATAAATGTGAGTATTCCGAACATTTATTTGCCGCTTACATAGACCTAATAGCTGAACTTAAATCGTGGTTACACATAGGCAGAGCTAAACTTGAGGCAACCGTTGAACAAATTTCAAAATAAATCTACCACATCATCTTTCAAACTTGGCGCTGACTTTGATCTTCTAGGAAAACTTATCACACCCGACCTATGGCCATCAGGCATATCCATTAGACGATTTAATTATTTTCGGAAACGTACAAATGAGCAGATACAAACCTAAGACATGTAAAACCGCGTGATCACATAAACTTATTTCACATAAACATTCAATATATTAGAAATAAATTAAATAAATTTGAAATTTTCCTTAAACTCCAACCGAACACCTTATATGTCATTTGTATGACTGAACATTGGCTTGTATCTGATGAATTGAACTACATCGCCCTTCAACACTACACTATCGCATCAAGTTTCTGTAAAAATAGACCATATGGAGAATCAATGATACTGCTACGCCAGGACTTGCCTTTCAAAGAAATAGATAGAAAACTAATATGAACTAAGTGCGGTTGAAATACCATCTATAAATTCAAGTGTGTTGTGTGTATACAGAATTCCAAATTCAGATTTTTCATAATTCTTATACGTGTGACGATCCGATATACGACGAGAGCCAGAAAATATATAATGTGGTTATATTGTTGGCGCCTCTGAATCTCGTCTCGTCGTTAAATCGGCGAAGCGGCTTCGCTGGGGATCACGATACAGAGACGTTGAGTATCTCCCGAGCAAGTGTAATAGTGGGAAGTAAAGGCGTGGGGCCGCGGATACTTAAGCAAAGGCGAGAGCGCGAAAAGGCAGAGAGCTCCGGGAGCTCTACTAGAGTCAACTTCGACACTCCGACGCGACCGCGATTACCGAGCGTGGATTTGCATTAAGGACAACTCCAGTCTCTGGAGACTTTGCAAATCGGACGCTACACCGACACTCTGACGCGACCGCGATTACCGAGCGTGGATTTACATTAAGGACAACTCCAGTTTCTGGGGACTTTGCAAATTGGACGCTAAACCGACACTCCGACGCGACCGCGATTACCGAGCGTGGATTTGCATTAAGGACAACTCCAGTCTCTGGAGACTTTGCAAATCGGACGCTACACCGACACTCTGACGCGACCGCGATTACCGAGCGTGGATTTGCATTAAGGACAACTCCAGTTTCTGGGGACTTTGCAAATCGGACGCTACACCGACACTCTGACGCGACCGCGATTACCGAGCGTGGATTTGCATTAAGGACAACTACAGTTTCTGGGGACTTTGCAAATTGGACGCTAAACCGACACTCTGACGCGACCGCGATTACCGAGCGTGGATTTGCATTAAGGACAACTTCAGTTTCTGGGGACTTTGCAAATCAGACGCTACACCGACACTCTGACGCGACCGCGTTTACCGAGCGTGGATTTGCATTAAGGACAACTCCAGTTTCTGGGGACTTTGCAAATCGGACGCTAAACCGACGCTCTGACGCGACCGCGATTACCGAGCGTGGATTTGCATTAAGGATAACTCCAGTTTCTGGGGACTTTGCAAATCGGACACTAAACCGACACTCTGACGCGACCGCGATTACCGAGCGTGGATTTGCATTAAGGACAACTTCAGTTTCTGGGGACTTTGCAAATCGGACGCTACACCGACACTCTGACGCGACCGCGTTTACCGAGCGTGGATTTGCATTAAGGACAACTCCAGTTTCTGGGGACTTTGCAAATTGGACGCTAAACCGACACTCTGACGCGACCGCGATTACCGAGCGTGGATTTGCATTAAGGACAACTTCAGTTTCTGGGGACTTTGCAAATCGGACGCTAAACCGACACTGCGACGCTACCGTATATTATCGAAATAATTATCCGGGACTGAACCGAACGACACATAATTAAAGGATTGACGTAAATTGAAATATTCTGTCTCGTTAATAGGTCCAGAGCTGACTTGCCATCAGAGCCCACCCGTCCCGGAAGGCCGACACAACAGAGGCCCGAGGTTATTACGAATACTTCTTTAGTTACAATAATATTTTAGTTACCTTTTTCTTATGTAAATACTGTATATAATAATAAACAAATTAATTATTGTTGTTTGGCTTTATTGGGTTAATTTTATCAGTTACCATCGACTTAAAATTGAATAAAGAAAATATATTAACAAACAATAAAAATAAATAAGCGAACCCGGACCGACCCGAGGAGAAATAACTGTACGTTTTCCCACACATTGAACAAACGATAATTGATCAGTGGGTGGAGGCGTTACATGGCGCCCGAGCAGGGACTTGTTTAAATTTAAAAAAAAATATAAACTGATAAAATTTATGAATTCAACAACCCAGTAAACCGACAATAATTAAATTAACAGCGGAAACTTATTCAAAATAATAATCAATTTATAAAATGACGTCGACTAGCAAAGACGTCGAAGCGACTTCCGAGCAATACGAGGAAGGTACTGTATCTTGGGTATACCAGAAGAAAAAAACGGAATTAGTTGATCTCGCGGTCAGGCTACGTGTCGACGCAGGGGGAACCGTGCAAGAATTAAGAGCACGAATCGTAAAATTCTTGAGATCGGGAGAGGGCCAGCTGGAGGCTGAAATGGAAGAAGAAGGTACCGAAAAATCCGCCCACGAAGGAGACGAGATAATAGAGGCGAAAAAGGAAGACGCAAAGCTACCCCTACAGATACAGCCAGTACCCACGCCTCAAGCACCGGTAGCAGCCCTGATATGTGATACCGTCAGAAAATGGAATTTGAAATTCGACGGCACAACCGATCCGATTTCATTCCTCGAGCGTGTGGATGAACTCACCGATTGTTATGGCTACTCGCCTGAAAGCTTATTAGTCGTACTGCCCGAGTTGCTGAAGGGGAAAGTTCTCCTCTGGTATAGAAATAATAAGCACCTTTGGCGAACATGGAGAGAATTCGTGAGGGATTTCCGAAGCACCTATTTACCACCCCGTTTCCAGTTCCGGATGGAGGAAGAAATAAGGAAGAGAACGCAAGGGCTTCAAGAAAAAGCGTCGGAGTTCGTTACCGCTATCCAAACCCTAATGAGGAGGCGAGGAGGAATCAGACCCGCGGATCAACTCGAGCGAATTTACGAAAATCTCAGGCCGGAGTACAAGCTGTACGTAAGGAGGCGGGATTTCGACACATTGACGGAATTGATGGAGTTGGCGGAAGAATTCGAGGTCACGCAATTAGTGAACAGTTCATTCATCGCGCCACCCGCACCTTCTCAGTCGTTCGTCCCCGAGACAGCAGGACTGGAAGCTATGCGTACCGACACCGCGGCGCAAAGTTGTCCTGGAGGAGTGCCACTCTAGAGGGCACTTCGGTGTCCGAAAAACAGTCGCCCGGGTATGTAGGGATTATTGTTGGCCCGGCATATACCGTGACGTAAGAAATTACATAAAGTCCTGTCACGTGTGTCAACAGTATAAGGATTCTCAACTGCCACCTCTGGGCGAGATGTGGTGGTCAAGAGTGAATGGGCCCTGGGAGGTCGTAAGTTCAGACTTGATTTTCCCATTCCCTCGCTCCACGAAAGGGAATAATTATATATTGGACCGAGATATTTCCGCTACGTGCTGCAACATCTAACAATGTCTTAAAACACTTAAAAGGACTAATTTTCCGGTTTGGCAAACCCAAAGTGTTCGTGTCAGACAACGGGACCCCGTATAAAAATAAATTGATGGCAGATTTTTGCGCCGACCTTAAGATCGCTCATCAATTTAGCCCTCCTTACAGCCCGCAGAATAATCCCGTTGAGCGCATGAACAAAGTCATTGGCACGACGCTGGCCCAAATGTGTCGCGGAAACCAGAGGACGTGGGATCAATGGTTACCAGAGATTGGTTACGTCATCAATGGCTCTGTTCACGAATCTACCGGGTTTTCCCCATCGCTATTGAATTACGGTAGGGAATTAACGGCGGAACGGACCCATCGCGACGATGTCGATCCACCGGATGCACCGCTTTGGTCACCGGACGAGTACAAATGGTAAAATTACGGGAAGTGCATGAAATCGTTAAAATTAATCTACGGCAAGCATTCGCAAAACAGCAAACCCATTATAACTTGCGAAGAAGAGCTTATCAACCTAGAGTCGGCGACATTGTATATAAACGACAACATCATTTGTCCGACGCATCAAAGAATTTTACGGTAAAATTAGCGCCAAAATTCGCTGGCCCGTATAAAATACATAGAGTGGTTTCGCCAGTCATCGTCGAGCTAGTAGACATGCGCGATCGGTTGGTAGGGAGATCGCATGTGTCCGAACTGAAACTCAGCCTGCACATATGAAGAACGGGAAGGGGAGCACGTGACACTAGGAGAGCGGCCGCCATGAGGAGCCTATAAGAGCTGCCTCTTTCCATCGAGACGAACAGTCCGACTTGAGTCACGCTGCCGAACATGCCTTTACCCGGAGGAATTAGGAGGACCAAGATCCGGCCGTGGCGACCGCAGCCCGAAGTGCCGAACCCAACAACACCGCCCCGTTATACGGCTGCCGAGCTGGATGAAGCAGACGTTCTGCAGCTACACTGCAGCCCGATCCCGACTCCATTGTCGCCGTTTGCAGACACGCCTCCGAAGTTGCGACTGGCCCTTAAGATGGAGGAGCTGTTTGGAAGATCCCCAGAAAACCCAAACAAATCGGCTGGAGTTGTCGCCGCTTCCGCGGACACCGGAGGAAGGCAAGCTTCCCATCACGCCCGGACGAGACATCCGATCCCCGCCGACGATATCGATAATGGAGTCAGAGGCGTGGAGCGGATCGGCGGAGTGGGAACTGTTGTTAGGGCTAGTCGACGATAGCGCAACGGGCGTGTCAGTCGACGAAACCGGCGCCGATGTTGGAGTACAGGCGCTTCCACCCAGCGAGGTTGCACTAGGTACGACGTCCGAGGATCCCCGGAGGAAAATCCGTGTCAACATGGGAGGGAAGTGGATCAGGATGCGGTTCAATAGAGCTTTAGCGAAGGGGCTGATCCACTAGTCAGGTTTCCCTCTGTCGAGTAAGGAAGGTATGTGACGATCCGATATACGACGAGAGCCAGAAAATATATAATGTGGTTATATTGTTGGCGCCTCTGCATCTCGTCTCGTCGTTAAATCGGCGAAGCGGCTTCGCTGGGGATCACGGGACAGAGACGTTGAGTATCTACGAATCGCCCGTTCGCGCGCGCAGCGTTCCCCACCTGCAGGATACGGTCGGCCCGGATTTGCGCGCGTTCCTCCCCACCCGAGCAAGTGTAATAGTGGGAAGTAAAGGCGTGGGGCCGCGGATACTTAAGCAAAGGCGAGAGCGCGAAAAGGCAGAGAGCTCCGGGAGCTCTACTAGAGTCAACTTCGACACTCCGACGCGACCGCGATTACCGAGCGTGGATTTGCATTAAGGACAACTTCAGTTTCTGGGGACTTTGCAAATCAGACGCTACACCGACACTCTGACGCGACCGCGATTACCGAGCGTGGATTTGCATTAAGGATAACTCCAGTTTCTGGGGACTTTGCAAATCGGACACTAAACCGACACTCTGACGCGACCGCGATTACCGAGCGTGGATTTACATTAAAGATAACTCCAGTTTCTGGGGACTTTGCAAATCGGACACTAAACCGACACTCTGACGCGACCGCGATTACCGAGCGTGGATTTGCATTAAGGACAACTTCAGTTTCTGGGGACTTTGCAAATCGGACGCTACACCGACACTCTGACGCGACCGCGTTTACCGAGCGTGGATTTGCATTAAGGATAACTCCAGTTTCTGGGGACTTTGCAAATCGGACGCTACACCGACACTCTGACGCGACCGCGATTACCGAGCGTGGATTTGCATTAAGGACAACTCCAGTTTCTGGGGACTTTGCAAATTGGACGCTAAACCGACACTCTGACGCGACCGCGATTACCGAGCGTGGATTTGCATTAAGGACAACTTCAGTTTCTGGGGACTTTGCAAATCGGACGCTAAACCGACACTGCGACGCTACCGTATATTATCGAAATAATTATCCGGGACTGAACCGAACGACACATAATTAAAGGATTGACGTAAATTGAAATATTCTGTCTCGTTAATAGGTCCAGAGCTGACTTGCCATCAGAGCCCACCCGTCCCGGAAGGCCGACACAACAGAGGCCCGAGGTTATTACGAATACTTCTTTAGTTACAATAATATTTTAGTTACCTTTTTCTTATGTAAATACTGTATATAATAATAAACAAATTAATTATTGTTGTTTGGCTTTATTGGGTTAATTTTATCAGTTACCATCGACTTAAAATTGAATAAAGAAAATATATTAACAAACAATAAAAATAAATAAGCGAACCCGGACCGACCCGAGGAGAAATAACTGTACGTTTTCCCACACATTGAACAAACGATAATTGATCAGTGGGTGGAGGCGTTACAAACGTTTTTTCAAAAGCTATTCAACTACTAAAACAACGGTATAATATAATTGCAGGCGATTTTAATGTAAGGTTTGGTACTGATGACATTGAAAATTTACAACTGACTGAGTTAATAAACTCTTTCGGTTATAAAATTACTATTACTGATTCAACTAGAAAACAAAACTGCCTAGATAATATCTTAGTAAATAACTCAATTATTAAGAATATAGTTTTTGATTCAAATGTCATCAATACCGGACTCTCAGATCATTTAGAACAAAATATAAAGCTCATATAACTAAAAAAGGCCTGATCCTTATGTACCAACTACTTGATGCGGTAGACTGGAGAATGGTTCATAACAATGATGATATGGAAACCTACTTCAAAAAGTTCTTAGCCTCAGAGATGCTACAGTTACAGCTTTACTGAAAAAATATATCAAGCAACAAACTGGTACAAATGAACTAAAATGGTTCAACAGTCGATTGAAGAAATGCGTGATGAATTGTTTCTTCTTATTGATATCAGCAAAAAATACCTGGATCTAAATCTGCAAGTTTCATTAAAAAATAAAAAGCGTTACAAGGCATAAATTAAAAAAAACGACGAGGTCAAACAAACGATGCTTATATCACCAACTCTAAAATTTATGCCAAAGCCACGCGGAATATTTAAAATTCAAATCGGAAAAATACCACTACATAAACCCTGACATACTAAATGACTATTTTTCGAATGTTGGAAATTTGGTAACTAAACCGTTTGAGACCTCCAAAGCAACAAATGGCAGGACATGCAGCATAAAAACTCCATATTTTTCGATACCAAATATTAACTTTAAAATATCAAAAGTATCAGAAGTCGAAGTTCGAGATGCAATAAATAAGCTCAGTAACTCAAATAGTACTAACGTATATGGTCTAAACAGCAAAATCATAAAACACATGAAAAGCATAATTATTCCCCATTTGACCAAATTAATAAACAGAGCACTAGAGGCAAACGTTTTCCCCAGGCCATTAAAAATATCAAGAGTAGTTCCAATCTTTAAGAAGGGCGACAAATCCGATGCAAGCAACTACAGACCTATGGCCATCATATCGATTATTGGTAAGATATTTGAAATTATAATAAAAAGCAGGCTAGCAAAATATTTCGAAAAGAACAACCTGCTATCTAGCTCACAATTTGGTTTTGGCAAAAATAATAGCACAACAACAGCATTAGTTGATTTCATCATAGACAATGGCGAATACGTTAGTACATTGCTTTGCGACCTAACGAAAGCCTTTGATTGTATCTCCCATAGCCTACTACTTCAAAAACTGAGCTATTATAAGATTGATGAAAACACGATTGAACTATTTAAATCATATTTCTCAGAACGATACCAATACGTCGAGTCAAATAATACCAGCTCAAATACTTAATATGAATAAATACCAATAAATCGAGGTGTCTTGCCAGGGATCTGTGTTAGGGCCCCTTCTATTCATCATTTATATAAATGATCTTGATTACCACATAAACACTTCAAACTTAGTAAATTTTGCAGATGACACCACTGCACTAAATAATTCAAAACACCTTGATCAACTCCTATTAAAAACAAATACCGTCAAATCCGAAATAAAACACTGGTTTACAAAGACTACAAAGAAAAAATAAGGAAAACTACTTGGCGTTTATTTTGAGCCAAATCTTACATGGTTCGAACACTGCAAGAAACTTGCTTTGATAGGTTTATTAATCTAACCAACACACAATTCAACAAAAACGAAATTGAGTTATTAGAGAAAGGGTTCAAACATAACATCAAACACAAAACGAGTTCTATGGAAATCGAGTTAACAGCAGTTGAAACAGAATTAACATTAATGAAAATTCCAAATAATATAATCTACCTGAAAAATTCAAATTCTCTAAAATAATTAAAGACACAAAAATCAATAATAACACCAGTAGTGAAATGTCAGTTGCAAAGTCAATTAAAATCAAATCAAACAATCATAATATAATATTTACTAAGGCCGATAAAGGCAACACAATAATTGCCATAAATGAAATAGATTATATAAATAAAGTAACAGATTTTATGTCAAAAAACTCATTTAAACCTTTAAAAACCAACCCAACAAAATTATACCAACAAACAATACGTAAAGGACAAAATTAATTACTTATTTTCAGATAGAGAAAAATACTTTTTAATTAATATGAACCCTCAACCACCAAAATTATACGGACTAATTAAATTGCACAAAACTGATAATCCAATAAGGCCAGTAGTCTCTTACATTAATGCTCCCTGTGAACTCATTGCCAAAAAACTTAACAAACTTTTGATAAAATTCTTAAATTTCAAACCGAAATATTCAATAAAAAATAGTCTTGATTTAGTCAAAAATATTAATACCATTAAACTAAACAGCAATTCAAAATTCATCTCTTTCGACGTGACCAACCTTTTTACAAACGTGCCTGCAGTTGAAGTCCGTGAAATAATCATAAATAAGCTGAACGACAATAAAACGAACCCAATAATAATAGACGAAATTTTAATTCTACTTGACATCTGTTTTCAGCAAAACTATTTACAATTTAATAACCAGCTATTCACACAAACTGAAGGTCTGGCAATGGGCAACCCCCTAAGCCCCCTAATAGCGGAATTATTTATGGACCACCTCGAAAGAAAAATATCAAGTTTACCACTTTTTAAAAATTGCACGTACTGGTGGAGATATGTCGATGATATCTTAATAACATTTACAGGCACAGATAGACAATTGAACACATTTCTAACTAGTCTAAATCAACAACACAATAATATTAAATTTACAATGGAAACTGAAATAAATAAATCAATTAACTTTTTAGATCTAACTATAGCAAACATAGAAAACAAACACGATTTCTCAATATATCATAAACCTACACACACTGACACTACTATTAATAATACATCATTTCATCCAATACAGCATAAATTAGCAGCATATAGATCCATGATACATCGACTCTTATCAATCCCAATGTCTACGCAAAATTATAAGAAAGAATTAAACATAATCTATCACATAGCAATTAAAAACGGTTATAACAAAACAATTATTAATAAAATTATACAACAAAAACAAAATAAAATAATTAATAATTTAATATTTCCATGTCAACCAGAATTAAAAACAAACTTTTCAGCCATAACATTTAACGGTCCATTAAGTGAAAAAATAGCAAAAAACCTTAAAAAATTAAACTTTAATATATCATTCAAAACGAAAAATAGTTTATCAAAAATAATAAAAAACAATAAAGATACAACAGTTAAAAATAAACACAGTGGAGTGTATTTGCTAGGATGTATGAACTGCCCTAAAGTTTATGTAGGTCAAACCGGACGAACATTTGAAGAGAGGATAAGAGAACATCACAAATGTTTCATCAATAAAAAAGAAACATCGACATATGCGAATCACCTTCTAGAGCATGATCATACATTCAACCCCGAGTTTAAGATCCTCCAAACAGAAAGAAAAGGACAAAAACTAAATATATTGGAAAATCTAGAAATAAATAGATATTTCCACACCGGCCATCTACTCAACGACCACGTAGAATTATCCAACTCCCCTCTCTTCACCTGAAGAAGCCACAGTGTGGCGAAACATATGTCGTGTTACAATAAAACCAATTTGAAAATCAAACAGTTTTGTTACCTAAATGATGAACTTGCTAAATAGTTATCATCGCTCATTTTCTTATTTAGGAACACTTTCGCATCCAGGAAGGTACTGATAAATGCCTACCATGCACTATATATATATTTATATATATATATATCCTTTATTTGGCATACCATTCCAGCCTATACACTTATACATTTGTACAATAAACAATGAAATAATAGTAAAACTAAACATAAATACAAAAATACATAAAACTATTACAATTCTTGAAGTAACCATTTACTTTCGCTTCTAGCTACACCTCCCTGATTTCATTCTCATCAATTCTCTGCATTCTTCAATCCCTTTTCCACTCTCACACAACACCTCATTCAAACTCTTACTCTTAAAATTAGGTCCCTCAATACACTCATACAACCAATGCTCCCATACGTCTATTCCCCTAGTACAAAATTCACACACCATATACTCCTTTCCCATCCATACCTTTCTTCCTCTTTCTTCATTTCCACACCTTAGCCTATCTAGCATTCTTACATCCTCTCTATTCTGTAGGCCAAAGTAGCGCGGGATTGTTTCGAAAACTTGCAGGTTTTTGTAGTTCGGGCAGGTCCGACTCTGTGCTATTTTGTTTTGCCGACTTTGTAGTTCTTTTGCCCTCAGTTTTTCTACTACTTCTTATTCTAACTTCTGACCCCGCCCTAACTTTTCCTCTACATACATCACAGACATTCCAGCTCTTTCATACAGCTTTGCTCTCTTTTGCATCCATTTCATACTCTCATGCTTTTGTTCCCATCCCCTATAGCATACTTTCCAAATTTCTTGCACTAATCTTCCATTCTCCATTTCACTCAGTCTCCTTTCAAACTTCACCCCTCTCTTTGCTGCCATTCACGCCACAGACACTCTGTTGCATTCCTGCAGCACCACGTATCCGGGTGTGGTCCTCTCCAACCCTATGCACCTTTTGAGGTACTGCAGTTGCAACCTTTCCACCTTTTCCTCCACACTTATACCCCATACCTCCGATCCATACAATAATATGATCCTAACGCATGCATCCCACCAAATCAATTGCATTCTCACATTATTTCCTAGCGCATCTTCCCACGTTCTCCTCAACCGCTCCATCGACACTCTCGCTTTCTTGCAAACATATTCAATATGCCCTGCCTTACTACCCGTTTCCGAGAATATAAAGCCTACGTATTTGAACTCTTTCACTCTTTCCACACGATCTCGCTTCCATACCAATTCTTCTACTTTCCCTTTTCTTCCCACATTCCGATAAATGATCCATTTTGTTTTCTTCACATTCATAACCAATTTTCTTCTGTCAAAATACCTTTCAAGTCTTTTACTCATCTCTTGCAGTTCACTGAACGATTTAGCCAACACTACCACGTCATCTGCGTAGGCCAGGCTCCAAATTTTGGATGTACCTATTACTACTCCCCCTGCTTGTCCCAGTTCTAAAACTCTCTCCATATCTGCCACATATAAATTGAATAATAGGGGACTGAGGGGACAGCCTTGTCTTAGTCCTTGCCTTACTCTAAATCGTTCAGACACATTCTCTCCCACTTTTACCTTACACCAAGTTTCTCTATACACCTCTTGTATCCATTTCACCAGACATTCCGACACACCCTTTTTTCTCAAGCATTCTACAAGCATTCTTCTGTCTACTGAGTCATACGCCACCTTAAGGTCGACAAACAAAGCATACACTCTCTCTTTCTTACTCAGTGCTCTTTCAATCACCCAGTTCAGTGTAACTATTTGCTATGTAGTCGACCTCCCTTTTCTAAAGCCAGCTTGAACCTCAGGAAGCCAGGACTTTTCCTCCGTTTCCTCTTCCAATCTCTGCTTCACCATGCACATCACTACCTTGTACAGTGAGTCCATGCATGTTATGCCCCTGTAACTATCTGGCTTGCTAGATTCCCCTCCTTTGTATATAGGCACTATACTGCCCTCCCTCCAATCATCTGGAAATGGTTCTTCTCCCTTCCATATTTTGTTTATAATGTCCAATGTTTTTTGTTGACCTTCATAACCACATTACTGCCACGCCTACACCTTAATCCCGTCCGGACCAGCTGCTCTACCTCTCTTCATGCACCGAAATGCCCTCTCCAACTCTCCTAACGTGAAATTTAGGAGAAATTTTTCTCAGCACTGTTGTACTCATTTCTTCCGCTTCACCACTTTTTAAACTCAGCAGCCCTTCGAAATACTCCTTCCACTTGGTCATCTCAATCCCCCCTCCGGTATTTTTCGTGTGTACAGACCTTTGCTTTATATAATCCCAGAGTTCCTTTTCCCTTTGTAGTTTCTTCACTTTACCTATCTCGTCTTTTGTCCATAACTCCTTCTTAACCTTGCACACCCTTTGGTATTCAGTTTCTGCTTCTTTTATCTTATTCATTGACCCTCTTCCCATTCGCCATTCACGTACAGCCTCCCTCACATTGCTCTTTATCCTCCTAAACTCTTCGTCGAACCAATTGGCCGCCTCGTATTTAGTCCCATTCCGTTTTTTTGACATTGCGCTTGTAATTACTTTCATCAGTTGGCCCATTGTTTCCACCCCCTTAAAATTTACTGTGGATATCTTGTGTTTGTAAGACTCCAATGCCCTTTTTGACCAACACCATCCTATCTCACCCACTCTGCCCTTTTGCTCTCCGTCATGGTATCGCCCCACCTTTACTGTTACTGGCATATGATCGGAACCCATTCTGCTTTCGTCAACAAACTCCTCGACCTCATCTTTGATTTCGTCATTTACTAGTATGTAGTCGATGACCGAGCTACCCCTTGGTCCCATGTAGGTAAATTCACCGTCCCAATGCCCATCTGCACACCCATTTCACAAATCCAGCCCTTGTTCTTTTGCCCATTCCATTAATGCTATCTCCTGTTTGTTAATACTCTCGTCCTTGGACATCTATTCCACTCTAAAATGAGCTATGGGATAATAATTTGGGGCCACTCAACGTCGGCAAATCGAATTTTTGGTTTACAAAGAAAACTCTTACGGCTAATTGCTGGAGTACATTACAAAGCGGACACTAAACCAATTTTTGAAAAGTACTGCATACTAACACTGCCTGCTACATATATATTACAGACTTTACTATATGTTAAACAAAACCTTCACAAATATGAATCTGTAAGTGAGGTACACCATTACATGACCAGAACAACACATAACCTGTATGTTCCATTCTCCAGGCTAAAGCGAATCCAATCCGGTGTTAACTACCACGGAGTCAAATTCTTCAACTGCCTTCCAGTTCACATCAAAAAATTAAGTTACATAAGGTATACAAAATAAATAAGACAGCTATTGTCCAACTGCCCAATGAACATACATGATTTTTTCACCTACACATTTTAGTTGTACATTTAATCTTATATATACAATTCTCGTGCATGCACGTATTTTATATCTTGTAACTTTCCGTTTTGTTAATTTTTCGGTACGGTCCTGTCTTAAATTCAAATTTCGAGCGAAGATATATATCGAGAGCGCGGGGTCAGAGTTGATTTCGGCGGAATCCTCGAGGAGGAGGTTCTTTTTGGTCTGGGCGAGCGGCGTAGAAGTGTGCGCGTACCAGTGAGTAAGCGTGATAATTTATTAATTGGCCTATCGCGATTTTTGAATCTTGAATTGGCTTTGGTTTCTCTATTTGCGATTGTATAATGCTAGTTGCAATTATTTAATTTCGTTAGACCGTTTGCGTATTTTGTTCTTGTAATTTAATTTATTTTTTTGAGTTAATCATACGCACACACGTACTCACGCAAGCCATGATATCAAATTGTGCTGTCTGGTATGGTGTCGTAGTGGTTGTTGTGTTGTGGGAGCTTTGTAATTGTGTCGAACAGCAATTTACCTTAACCACGTTTCTGTTTCTTTTTTTTGCGTCACTTAGTCTATTGTCGCATACTTAATTTCTGCTTTGTCTTCCCTCATTTCTTAATATATCATTGCCTTCATTTAATTTCTTTAATCGCTTTATAGTATAATAGTATTAGTAATTTTTGCATTGTATAGCGTCATCATAGCTACTAGGGCCTGCCTTTAGCATGTTTACTGCCTGCCTTTGCTTTTAGTGGTGCCAGGATTTGCATCCGGCATAGGACACCGTTATCTGGTACGTGGAAGTAGGAGGTGATGGGGTTCCGCCATTTAAATGAAACCAAAAGTGAAACCAAGACAATAACTTTTAAAAGAAAACAAAACAATGAATGGGTTAATATTGAAATCGTTAATAGTATCAAAAAAGGAATAAGGCTTACGTAAGATACAAAAACAATCCATTGAATAACTATCTTAAAGAAATGTATCTTAAAGAAATTTATTTTAAAGAGAAAAAAGCTACTTCTGCAGCAATAAGCATTAGAAAAAAACAATATTATGAATGCAGAAGAAAATACGAAAAAAACATTGCATGAAGTAAACAACATTTTGAACAAAGATAAAATAAAATCGGCGAATTTCATCACTCAGATCGACAGCACTGGTAAAATTATATCGCAGACGAAATAAATCTTTATTATGCGACTATTGGAAAGAATCTAGCACTAATCCAAAGACAAAAAATGCAAAATAAATTAAGAGAAACCCTTACTAAAAATATAGATATATATATGACATTCGACTCAGTCACAGATGAAGAGATAAAACAAATCATAAATGATTAAAAGGAGTTTTTTGCACCTGGGAAAGATTGCATAACAAACAAACTATTAAAATATTTAGAAGAAGAGATCATACCTACAACAACAAAACTTGCAAACGAAACAATCTCCACTTCGACGTTTCCAAACATTTTAAAGAAGGTCATCATTTTGTCTATATTTAAAAAGGGCGACGACAACTTGCCCGAAAATTATAGACCTATAGCTCTTTCCTCTTGCTTCGCAAAAATATTGGAAGGAATCATTGTTTTTAGATTACAGAAACACATCTATAAAAACAATATAATAAATAAACGGCAATATGCGTATCAAAAACAATCTGGTACAACTACTGATTGTATGGATGTTGTGTGTCATATTCAACAAGAATTGGATAATCATAACTACGTTATATTAATATTAGTGGACATGAATAAAGCATTTGATACAATATGTAGAGAAACTCTAATAAATAAACTTCAAAAACTAGGTATCAAAGGTAAAGCAGGCAGCTTAATTAGCAGCTACTTAACAAACATAAAGCAACAAACTAGAGTCAATAACACATACAGTGATGAGCTTGTTACAGAATTCGGTCTACCCCAAGAAGGAGTCTTACCTACTCTGTTCATAATTTACATTAACGATATTTTCGATTTGGAAGGTGAGGAGTAGGACATATACGCAGATCATATATAGCGGAAAAAAATTACTGGAGTTGGAAACTAGAATTAACTCAGACCTTCAAAAACTATCAACTTGGTTTTCCAATAATAGCCTTACTATAAACGAAACCAAAACCAACTATATGGTATTGTTAATGTCTTCTAACTTGAGGTTCAAATAAAATTCTTAATAATTAAAACACTTTAACTTTGTTTTACCACAAAAAAAATTTTGTGGTAAAACAAAGTTAAAGTGTTTTAATTATCTTATTAAAATGTACCACCAAGTTAACGCCGACAACATTCAAGAAAATTCTTAATACTCGAAGGACCGTTTAAATAGAGTAAAATATGTATAATATCGACAAATTGAAGTGAACAGTTTGACCGATTGTTGTTGTCTCTTTGTTTTTTCTCCTCTCGTGAACGTCCAAGGGTGTGGGGGTGTAGTTTAAGGGGTGAGTGGTGGTAAGGAAGACGCACTAATTGGTTGCAATTTTCCCCCATCTTCCACCACTCTGCGTTGTTGCCAAACTGCAACCTGCGATGACCGGGGTGCGCTGGAAGGTCTCCTTCCGCTAACCATATGTCCAAAATCCCGCTCTATTGTTTAAAAAGGGACACCCTTGAGCTTGTCCTCTGATGGCCGAAAATACGCAGAACTGCTTATTACCGCAATATCTAAACGCACACTTTCACAAAAACACAATAAATTCTTTATGGCCGTTTTGTCACCATGGGAAAAATGTGTACAAATAAATATAAAAATAAACAGTTGAAAGACACGGTCTGGACGTAGTAAAATGCAAATCTTGTAACGGTTTTTAAATAAAGCGTAATATCCTCCCCCGTTGAAATGAAGTGAATTTCAAAAAGTAATAAAAAGTAATAATAACAAAAATGATTCCTTATTGCATACATGAAACATAAATTCTAATACACGCTAACATCACTATCTACAATTATACCTATCACAGTCCTGAATTAATAATAATCATTAAATATATAAAAACATAAAATTATATACAAATATTTATTCTTGGGGAAAAGCACATAGTTTGACGGAAGGGCGCACACACTTCTCACGTGACGTATTCACTGTCGCGGCGCGCACTATACCATCCTTGCCCGGATGAACGCCATCGACATGGTGGTGTGTTATCCTCCTGAATGAGGTCGAGTTGTCCTACTTCTAGGGGCTGTCCATTGTTTCTTTTCCACTTCCGCCGACGTTGTAGCTCCTGCAGGTACTATTTGCTCCACCTGGCCCAAAAATGCTGCTGGAGACGTTGTACGAACTGCCATCGCGACAGTTTGTTGATATTTATTTCCCCCAAGTCAGGCTCGGGAAGAGCCCTTAAATTATCTCCAATAAGGAAATGTCCTGGTGTTAGGAAGGACATGTCGTTTGGGTCTTGAGATAAAGGACATAGTGGTCGGGAATTAAGGATTGCCTCTATTTGAATTAAAAATGTCAGAAACTCTTCATATGCTAAGTTTGCAACCCCGGCTATTTTATACAATAATCGTTTGCTAGATTTAATCCCAGCTTCCCAGAGACCCCCAACATGTGGAGCACGTGGCGGTATAAAGTGCCAATAAATTTTATCCAAACTTAGAGTGGTTTTTATTTCATTTTGCTGTTCTTGTAAAAAGTTATATAGTTTTTTAATTTTATTTCCAACAAAGTTTGTTGCGTTATCGCTATATAAATCAGTAACTAGATCACGCCTTGACATAAACCTACGCAAAGCAGCTATAAATGAATCAGTCGTTAAATCACTAACGATCTCGAGGTGTACCGCTTTTGTGGCCATGCATACAAAAAGTGCTTTGTACACCTTGTTTAGTTTTGCCATGAACCGGCCACCGTAATAAATGCCTGTTTTGATAAAAGGACGGGATGGGTTAGCGCGACATTCCGGTAAATTTCCCATGATGGGTTGCGATGATCGCGGGCCAGCCTTAAAAAAACTACACATTTTCTAATTACTTGTTTGACACTGTTTTTGCCCGATATTGGCCAATATTTGGTGCGCAAATTTGCTAAGGTTCCCTGTGGAGCTATGTGGATTTTTAATGTGATAATCACGTATTATTAACTTATTCATGGAACTGTTTTTTGGCAAAATAATCGGATGTTTTGAGCCGTATTAATAATAATAATAATAATAATAATTGAGTCCAAATCTGTTTGTTACTTAACAGTTTAATTTCTTTTGAAAATACTGATTGCTGTACTGACTTGATTATGATAATTTCCGATTCGTTTAGCTCAAAATTATTAAGCGGGCCTGATATTTTAGTCTTTCTCTTAGAAATATTATTTAAATATATCCTGACCCATGCAGTCACTCTAATTAATTTGTTATTGTTAGAATATTTATTTATCCAATAAATCCGCAAAGTTACATTGGTAATAATTAATGTTCTTAATTCAGACTTATGCTCTAAATTAGGAATAAATGTCTGTGGTGTCCATTTGTGTTTTAAAAATGCGGGACCATGCCACCATAAAGAATTACTAATTAATTCGGAGGGTAACGCCCCATGTGAAATTATATCTGCTGGATTGTCAGCTGATCTAATATGTTGCCAGTGATCTAGATTTGACAGTCTTTGAACTTCACCAACTCGATGTTCAAAAAATTGTTTAAATCGTGCTGGGTCTGATTTAAGCCAGGATAAAACAATTGTTGAGTCTGTATAATAATAATAATTCATTACTTCTGCGTGTAAATCTTGTTTTACCCGGTTTACTAAATTAGCAGTTAAAACTGCTGCACATAGCTCTAATCAAGGTAACGTAATTGATTTTAATGGTGCAACCCTAGACTTCGCGCAAAGTAGTTCACAATATGTCATGCCATTTGATTCATACGATTTTAAATAAATCGCCGAACCATATGCGGTCATGCTAGCATCACCAAACGCATGTAGTTCTAGTTTTGCATTCGGAGATGATTTTACCTTGCGAGGAGTGTTAATACTTTGCATTGAATTTAACTCATTGCGTAGTTCAAACCATAAATCAAGTATATCTTTCGGAACTTGTTCATCCCATTGTAGTTTGTGTCTCCATATGTCCTGTATTATTAATTTTGCTTTAATAATTATCGGACCTAATAAACCCAAAGGGTCAAAATATTTTGAAATTTCGGATAAAATCAAACGTTTTGTTGTTCTAACTGAATTTAATTTAAATGAGTTATATTCAATTTTATCGTTGACAGGATTCCACTGAACGCCTAAGGTTTTAATATTTTCGACTGGTGCTAAAGTTGAAACATTGTTACTGATTTCGTTGTTGTTTAAATCATTAATAATTTCTGGTTTATTCGCGGCCCACTGACGTAAAAAAAACCCACCCCGTTTTAGAGTTTCCAGTAATAAATCGCGTAAATGCCTAACGGTCTCTATACTTGGAGCACCCGTTAATAAGTCGTCTATATAAAAGTCTCGACATATGACTTGTGACGTAAATTTATCGTTGGTTTCGTTTGATAACTCTTACAAACACGTAACTGCCAAATAAGGTGCACAACAAGTCCCATAGGTGACAGTTTTTAATTGATAAATTAAAATTGGTTTATTTGGCGAATCTCGCCATAAAATCTGCTTATATTTACAATCGGAGTCACGAATTCTAATTTGCCGATACATCATTTGGATGTTGGCTGTTATGACGTACTCATGAGTACGGAATCTAAGTAATATATCAAATAATTCTAATTGTAAAATAGGCCCTGTGAGTAATAACTCATTAAGAGATATTTTGTTGTGAGATTTGGCACTAGCGTCAAATACTACCCTAAGTTTAGTGGTTAAACTTGAATTTTTAATAATTGCGTTGATTTTCAAAATTTGAGATACGTCCCATATGACCTAAACTAATGTACTCGTTGATAAACAGGAAATATTGTTTTTTTTAATGTGGATTTTTATGAAATTTTCCCTCTAGATTAATTAAACGTTTTTTAGCACTACAGTATGAATTTCCTAATGCCTCTGTATTAGTTTTCCACGGCAATGCGACTACGAATTCTCATCTCTGCCTCGTTCGACGTTATTAATAAAAAAATCTTCACATTGAATTTCCTCTCTGGATTTAATTGGTACTTTATTTTCGACGTTCTCTAGCCTCCCAAAAACGCTGAACTGAATTATTCAACTGTAAAAAGGTCACAGAATTGCAGGATAAATTCTGCATCGGTTGGGCACTAATTATCCAACCTAATTTGGTATTTTGGAGAGTTAATTTATTAGACTCATTATATAACCTATCTGATGTTAATAAAGTATAAAACAATTCTGCACCGATTAATAAGTCAATATCGCTAGGTTTATAAAAACTGGGATCTGCTAAACGAATGCCACTGGGTACCTGAATTTCATGAATATTTAATTTTTGCGCTGGAAGTTGATTTGTTATTTTATTAATAACGAAACAGGATATATTTGTTTGAAAACTATAAACTAAAGAACCTATATTAATATTTACATATGTTCGAGCGAAACAATTCTACTACACATGTGGACAATAACACGTGGTCATTATCTGCATTTTTTAAATGCAACGATGAATTATTACTTAAATTTCCCTGAACTTCATTATTATGGGAAAAGTGCAATAACGAATTGTTCTTTCGTTTACAAGTTTTACATAATAAAGAGAATGGTTGCGACCGTTACTACGTGGTAATCCATACTTACATTGAATTGAAAAATTCACTATGTTTTAACCACAAATGATTATTGTAAAAATATTATATAACGTGTAGGCACAATTATATAAATCTAAACAACACAGCACAACTCGAGTTTCGACGTTTATTCGACTCATTCCAGTCCGAACAAATCAAACGAGCAGCATTAAATTCCTATATTCACCGCCTCTTATCAATACCAATGAATGAGAATGACTATATAAAAGAACTACATACAATAATACAAATTGCTAATAACAACGGGTATAATAGGAACAAAGTCTTCAGAATTATTAAAAGGATGAAGAGGATACTAAAGAAACATCTACTTTACAGTCCAGGCGAGGAAAAAGATAAAAACATATTTGCAACAATACCATTTGTAAACAATACTAGTAACAAAATTAGAAAACAGCTAAGATCACATAACGTAAACGCAATAGAAGTCAACAGAACAAATTTAGACAAAATAATTAATAACAAAATAGAAACAAAAGATATTTCTAAAAAGTCAGGGGTGTACAGAATCAATTGTGTAAATTGTGACGGCAAATACATGGGATAAACGGGAAGAAATTTTGAAATAAGGCTGCGGGAACACAGAAAAGCAGTAATTAACGGATCAACAACCACAGGATTAGCGGACCATTGCATAGACACAGGACACCACATGGGGGATATCAAACCGATACATATTTGCATAAAAAGTCGTAAGCTGACTTTATTAGAGGGATTAGAGATTAAACGGGCCATTACCAACGGAGATTACTTATTGAATAACCAGCACGAGATCATTAACACCGACAACATCATTAGTGCCGTAATTTCACCCCATTAACATGCCTTACCTGTATATATATATATATATATATTGTAACATTTCATTATATTAAATTAGTTTAACTTTGAAAATGATCCTAACCGATCGAAACACGTGTCAGGTAACTGAAAATAAAATTATGTAACAAAACAAGTGTTCTACTTTACCCAATTTGAAAATATGGTTCCATCAAGAAAGTAGCGCAACAAGTATTCAGTATATTAAGCGACATAATCGTCTTGATTTTACTACATCAGAGCGTTTAAATGCATCCATTGCTAAAAAAATTTTCACAATTAAAAATTTGATGATGTTGAGAACAAACTACACATGAAATTTGATTACACTGATTTGACTCTGCTGTTTAAATTTCACTGAATTTTCCGAATTTGTAACCGATTCAAGAACTTGACACCGTTTAGACAAAAAAAAATTCTAACTCCTCTAAACTATGAATTTGCGAAACCTGTAATTGATTTTCCCATTCTACTTGTAAATAATAAGGACAATGCCTTAAAGTTAAATTAACTAACCAATCTTCTGATTTGTTAACGGGACGATCTAATGCTTATAATGCTCGTGTGTTTTGACTTAATACGTTAATTAGGCCGCGATACTCTTGACTAGACTCCTTTTTAATATAAGGCATATCAAATAACGCTTGAATATGACCATTAATTATCAATCGCTTGTTTTCGAAATTATCTCGTAACAATTGCAAAGCTATAGCATAATTTAAGCCGGTGATTTCCAACGACTGAACCGTTCTAGCTGCTTCGCCGGTTAGCGAAAATTCAAATACTGAAATTTTTGCAGATTTGATAACTGTGGATTGTTTCCAATTAAAGAATTGAACCTATCAATAAAAGAGTACCACTCACGATAATCTCCACAAAATGAAGGTAGCGTTATTTCCGGTACTTTAACTTGAGCTTGAGATAATTGAATATTATTTACTGCTGAATTTTCATGTTTATTTAACTTTTGAGCCCTAACTTTTAAACGTGTTACTGTTTTTAGTAGCCCAACATTACGACTAAATGATTGTGGAGCATTCTCATCATATTTTTTCCGCTCTAACTTAGCAAATTCAGAAATTAAACTTAAAACATTATCAATTAAAGCTAAACAAACGTCTGGGTCCACGTTTTCTGACCCGAATTCTTCATTAATACTAGCAATATTCGTTTCAATATTATGATAATATTTATGTAATGCACGAAAAGCGCGATCACTCTCTTTAGGCAATTGAGGTACTTGAGTTTCTGATTCTTGAGACATGATTAAGGAAGAAAATAAAATGGAAAAGGATAACCAGAGGCCTACCTTATCAACTTGCTCGTAACTTGGGGGACTGACTCTGCTGTATTTGTCCTATGAAGATGGGCCCAGAGGGCGTCTTGGTTCCCACGGGGCGACCCGGCGCTGCTTCTCTGGGTACTGGTACTGTTACTTGATGTCAACTCCGACGTAACCAAATCGGTGCGGAATAACGATGATGTACTTTTTAATATGCACGCGAATCTTCTTAATCTGGTTTTTACTCAAAACTTCTTGAATGATCCGGTTCGATGGACCAAAATGTTAATGTCTTCTAACTTGAAGTTCAAATAAAATTCTTAATACTCGAAAGACCGTTTAAAGTATATATTGAATACAGTAACATATGTATAATATCGACAAATTGAAGTGAACAGTTGTCGTCTCTTCGTTTTTTTTCCTCTCGTGAACGTCCAAGGGTGCGGGGGTGGAGTTTAAGGGGTGAGTGGTGGTAAGGAAGACGCACTAATTGGTTGTAATTTTCCCCCATCTTCCACCACTCTGCGTTGTTGCCGAACTGCAACCTGCGATGACCGGGGTGCGCTGGAAGGTCTCCTTCTGCTAACCAGGTGTCCAAAATCTCGTTCTATTGTTTAAAAAGGGACATCCTTGAGCTTGTCCTCTGATGGTCGAAAATACGCAGAACTGCTTATTACCGCAATATCTAAACGCACACTTTCACAAAAACACAATAAATTCTTTATGGCCGTTTCGTCACCATGGGGAAAAATGTATACAAATAATTATAAAAATAAACAGTTGAAAGACACGGTCTGGACGTAGTAAAATGCAAATCTTTTTACGGTTTTTGAATAAAGCGTAACAGGTATTGTCGCAAAAAAAATAAAAACCAATCTGAAATTCAATTAAAAATCAATAATAAAATTATTTAAAAAAACAAGGAAACTGTATATTTAGGTCTAATAATTACAGATAATTTTAAATGGGACAGGCACATTGACAAACTAAAACAAAAAACATGTGCTGCTACAGGGGCCTTCTATAGATCAAGAGTATATCTACCTGAAAGCACTAAAAAATGTATCCATAATTCTCTCTTTAGCACAAAAAGGAATATTGATAGAAGGTGTCATCCAATATAACAAACTGTCAGGAAGTCTGAAAACAGAGGATACAAAAATGTTTAAAATTAAATGCAAATAACATAAACGAAATAATGTCATGTTGATTTAATATGTGTATTGTGTGCATGTGGTCGGTATGTCATTTTTTTTCTTTTTCATTCACTTTATTTCATCTGTAATCATATCATAACATATTTAATTTCATTCACAATAGCTTGTAAGAAAATATTTAATAAAAGAAGATAGTCTCCGCCACCAGGTCAAGAATGTTTTCTTGACATGCAGGAAGCATATTCAAAAATTAAAATCGGAGGAAGGAAAGTCTTCTGTAGATATCATAAAACTGTAGATTGTCCTAAGGCCGATCAACAAAAAAAAATCAGTAGGAGCGGAGTCGAATTGGCACAGGACAAGGCCAAGGTCCAGAGAGAATCCTGAATAAGACCCGAGGGCGACTTCTCCTTATATCTGCTGTATACTGGACGCCTGTATGCAAAATTCCTGCTCGAGCTGTGCGCCACCCGCTATCATATTCCCGTCCCTAGCTAGACCTACCAGGGTGAGACCTTCCAATTTTAACCAAAATTGTCGATAACGGGCCAATACTACCCATTGAGCACCGCAGAGTTATTAAGCAGCTATTATGTATCGCGATGTTTTAGTGGCTATCACCAATATTGTAAATAAGTTTTAAAGTCATTGCTTCATTTTTCATAATTGCCTATTCATTTTTGTTTTAACCTGTTCAGTTTGTTCAATATACTTGTTTACTAAGTTTGATTGCCATAATTTTTCTAACAGTCATATTTAAAAATTAACAGTTCTCCCCAATTCTGTCACCTCGGTGACTGGCGCCCAGTTGATACTAAAGTAAGTTTATATGAACCTCGACCTAGCACCGCAAACCTAATCTAGCCGTGACCAAAATTTAACCAAACAATTTTACAGTCTATATAGATATTCCTTTTGACGAGTGTAAGTATTTTCTTTATAATATTTTGGCACAATAAACAACAAACAAACAAATAAATTAACAACAGTCGACTGTTTTTATGATTATAGATCGAATGTAATTTATATAAAAGAACGAGCTACTCGATCACATTAGACTAAAGCTAAAATGTTGAGAAAACTGATTACCGCATTCTTTCAACTGGAGGACATGCAAGTATAAAAAGAACTTTTGACAATATTTCAAGAACTTATCATTAGCATGGTTTAAAAAAAGATATTGAAAATGTCATTACACGATGTGACTATTGTCAACGTTATAAACACTCTAATATTAAATAAACAACATCTAACAATTACTACTACTGCATCTGAAACTTTAAAAAAAGTTTCTTTTGAGTCAAGATTCTAAATACAACCGATACATTTTAACCGTGCAATCTGAACTTAGCAAATTTGTCGAATGTTATCTAACTCCAGGTGAGGAAGCAAGCAATATTGCTAAAGCGTTCGTAGAAAATGTTGTTTTAAGGTTCGGAATATCACCTTTTATAGTTACTGACCAAGGCACCGAATGTGTATTTACAGAAATATATAAACTTTTAAATATTGAACATTTAAATGCAACTGCGTACTATCATGACACACATGACGCCTTAGAAAATACCCTTAAGCATCTACACCGTCAAATATAGTAGAAATTAGAAAAAAGTGAGCCATTGTACACCTTTGATGACTATCCAAATGAATTTAAATATAAATTACAATTGTCTTGGCAAGATGCTCAAAAGAATTTGATACACTTGAAAATAAGTAGAGCAAAACAATTTGAATATAATAGAAAAAATACTATGTATGCTTCTTCAGAGCTTTGATGTGACCTATTTTTTTTTCTCAATCACCTCTCTGACATATGTAGCTATGATCTTCCAGTTTTTCCCTTTACTTATTATAATTATATTATATTATACTTTTCTCTTCTTCTTGTAATAGTTTCTTTTTCAGTTCTAACCTTCTTTTCATCTATCGCACTTGAAGAAAATATGTTTTGCTTTCATTTTCCTTATATGTATCTTATTTTCTAAGCTTGATTTTGTTAAGCATCAAAATTACCGCTTATTACTTGGGTTAGGTAGTAATCTATCTGTCCGTGTTTTCTCATTATTTTTCTTATTTTAATTTCTTGTCTTGTTTTTAATCTTTTTTTCTATCAATATTGTTTCAGTTATTGAATCCTCTTGCTCTATTGATTGTTCCTCATATCGGTACCTTTACTCCCACGTTTTTATATTTCCTTTGTCGCTCGTTTTCCATTTTTTGCATTCATATAAGAGTATAGACTGAGAAACATTGTCTAGGACTCTCCTTCTTTTTTATTCACCAGACCCTCCTTTTCCCTAATGTTTATATAAATGGTCAGCTACAGATTTTTGTCTATTCTACTATTCTCCCGAACACGTTATTTTATATCTCTATTTCTTAGTCCTTTATTATTATTATTATTTATTTGTTTGTTTTAATTCAATGCTAACAAAAACAACTAATACATACAAAAATAATATAAATAATATTTACACATAGTTTAGATTGCACAAGAATTGGGCAGAGTTCATTCTAGATGATATTCCACTCGTACCCTTAAACAATAAATTATGCATAAGGATTGTGGTGACCGTTACTATAGAGCTATTCAGGAGAGATGGCGGTCGGGGTGACATGTCCGTCCGAATCAAGTAGTGTCCGTTGCAATTTTCCACCATAGGCGTGCGCGGCTAAATAAAATGAATGTCACAAATTTGTTATGTTTTCATATTAGTTATTTCATATTTCATTGATATATTATTATACGTGGTAATTCATGATAAACACTTAACTAACGCACTTACTATGTTTTAACCACTAAAAAATTATGTAATATATATATACATATATTACAAAAACACACAACTTAAGTTTCGACGGTTTAATGTTTAACTTGATAATGACATTAAACCGTCGAAACTTAAGTCGTGTGTTTTTGTAATATATGTATATATATTACATAATTTTTTAGTGGTTAAAACATAGTAAGTGCGTTTGTTAAGTGTTTATAATAAATTCTGCTGCTAAAGCTACTGCCTAACAGGAACGCAACCGAATGAATGAACGATTCATATTTAAGTTGATTTTTGAATTGAATATACATTTTTGTCCGTAATCTGCGAATTAAATGTCAACTTAACCGACCTTCATATAGGATACTGTATTATTGCCCTCTGCTGCAAACCAAAGTCTTTTCTTTTAAGGCATTCTCATCTCATCTCCTGTATTTCTCCAATCAGTACCAGTTTATTTGCCTCTAGTATTTTTTAATCTTTATCTTCTCCATTTTCATGAGTGCTACTTTCCTATTCATGTGTGCATTTTCTTCCTTATTTATGATCTCGATTACCTTTGCTATGGATTCTGCGGTAAAGTTGCCTTTTATTAGCTCAACACTAGCTTTTCTTCTTTCTAGGTTTCGAAAAATTTCTTTGAACTTCCTTGATGGTTTCTTTAATTATCTCTAGTGTTGTTCCAACCGGTCCTGTTATCTTCTTAATTTTTATCTTTTCAGTTGCTTGCTCAAGTATTACTTCCACGCTTATTTCTCTTTTTCTGTCCCATTTCCCTCTTAGGTTAGGAATAGTTTTCTAGCTATTTCTTATGTTTCATATGCTACAAGTTCAATATTATTACTAACTAGAAACAAAAGGAAGGGGTAGCGATGTAAATATACTTTCGGTAGAATCGCCTATGTTACAAAAATATGGTAATTATATAGTAAGACTAAAAGAATCCTCTATGCATGGGACTGGGTGACTGGTTAATTGGAGGGGAAGCGGTGACAACGCTAATGTACCGATTTGAAAGGTTGCCAAAAACAAGGTATAATAAGGTGATCAATTTGATATCTCGAATTTTTATCTGAACCGAACATGTTATCTCATGCAAAAGCAGAACTGCTGACTCCTGGGTCTAACGGAGAGGTAAAACAGCTGTACGAGTTATGATTCGTTTATATTTTTTCTCCTGCATCATTACTAGAACACTAACTTGAGGGTAGGTTTTCACCTAGACTGTCCGGCCAGAAAATCTCCTGATTAAGAATTTAGGATCGTTTCCTTTTCCAAAAATATTTCTTTAAACCTAACAACCTATTCTACAAGACTAGTAGAAATGATATCGTCCATAAATACAAGACAATTTTGATTTTGATTTTCCTCAAAATATCACAAAATACGTTGTACGAAAGCGTGGGCATTTTTAAGTCTAAAAGATATTCTTAAAAGCTGTCTTGGGTATGTCTTATACATCAATATCTATTTTATGAAATCTCGATGCTAGGCCTAGAGCTCTAAAGTATTAGCATTTGCCTAATTTGTCTAAAAGCTCATTTGTATCTGAAAGAGGATAACGGTCACCTACTTTTTTGTCGTTAAGTTTGCGATAATCGAAGACCATTTGCACTGGCCTGATGCGTCAAGTTTTTAAGGGACTGTCCAAATTAGAGAAGACCATTTCAAATGAAGCATATCTGCATATTTAGAAATTAATTCCTCTAGTTTTGGCTGTTATAGGCATAAATTTATCTTGATTATAAATGATTACATTAATTTGGTAATACGTTAGATTTGAGAGATTTTTGCAGAAAATTTTACATTGTTGTCTCTATTATAAAATAATACAATCTCGTACGCACTCTTATCTCTATAACAGAATAGTGTTCCGATCTGATGTGCACAAATCTGCTATTTTTGAGCGTTCATTTTCTTACAATACATATAAAATGTATAACAAAATACCAATGCATCTAAAAAATCTTACATTGATTAATTTTAAAAATGAAATCCGTTGTAGGTTGATGAGGAATGAGCTTTAACTATGTTAATATATATATATTTTTGATTATATGTAATATATTTGTATTTAAAAATATACCGTAAATTTAATTTATTAATGTAGTAGGTTATGTGGAAGAGCAGATAATCTATCTGAACTTCGCCTACTTTAATAGATGTTATCTTTGTTTGTTTATTACCTTATTTTATTAATAAAGACAATTTATTATTATTATTAAAATGGGTATTTGAGTAGCAACATAACTTTTTATCTGTTCCTATAGCAATTGATTTTAAGAAGTGGGTGTTTCCAATAGATAATATTTATCTTGGATCATAGACTTTTAATAAGTAATTCTGGAAATTTAAAAATTTGTCAAAATTTAACCATTCTAAATCATGTTTCTGTTACCATGCCAAACTTGTCATTCATTGTTCAATAAACGTTCTGTGTAATATACCTCATTTTATAACAGATTTCTCGATGATTTTTAGATCTTCAAGAACCCTTGAAACTATTTTAGGGACCGATTTCTTGGAGCAGGGAAAATCCGGCCCAACGAAGAAACAATGAATATTGTCATAATATCTCTTCGATTGAGGCCCAAAGAAGGATATTCTCTTAATCCGGAAGAAAACCGGAAAATAAACCAAATGGTCGAAAGCAATAAGGAATCAGATACAAGTGCCAAACCGCCTACCACCTTGGGACGACATCAAGGGCACCTGTAAGCACCAGGCCGTACCAGATGTCACTACCCAAGGAAGGGAAGCTTGAAAAGCAGATTTAGCAACTCCTCCAAGATGACATTGTTCAATCGACATCACCGCCGTGGACATCACCTGTCCTCATGGTACTCAAGAAAGATGGCACCCACGCCTCTGCGTCAATTACAGCATTGAATGCCGTGACCCGACTATGTAAAAATGTTTGTGGTGTTATCGTTTCCATCCACGTCATTGTTATGACTATACGCAGACACGTGTTTCGCTGTATCACAGCTCATCGGTGCAGCTATTTCACAACATTGATATTCGACTTTCAATGCGTTTTCAAAAAACGAAATCACTACAGATGAAAAGCACGCTCTTGGATGATACCACATAGTGCTGAATGTAATTTCAGACATGTAACGACAACTAATAGTTATATAATTCAATGCCTGGCGGTGCTTTAATACGAGGAGTAGTGGTTTTAACTGTTAGTTGGTTTTTATAGTTTTTACATTTTTAATAATGTAAAAACTACGGTGCAGTAAGCTCAGAAGAATTAGTTCTAATTCTAATTATTGTTTTCTATTTTTTGCATCGACTCTAATAATTTCCAATTCTACCACAAAAAGAAGATCTAGCTATGGGATCACCATTATTACCATTGATGGCAGAATTAATGTCAAATTTCGGTATCGCTATGTAGATGATGTAGTCTGTGTTTGGACACGCACATATCGACAATATCGGAAACCACAGTATTTTCTGGATCTGACAATAATGGCAATAAATCAAAAGCTAACATTCAAAATATACAGAAAACTAATTACCTCAGACACCATAATTCCGGCAGGTTTAAATCAATCCACCTCTATTAAGAACTCGGCGCACGTACAGACTTGCAAATATACCATTTTTAAAAGAAGAATTTGACAAAGAATTTGCAATCATAACACAGATTGCTATAAACAATGAATACAATGAACAACTTGTAAAAAGAGTACTTAAGCGAAAATTAAGAAATAACGTACAAAAACTACTGTATAACGGCACCAATATCAATGAATAATTTGCAATCATAACACAGATTGCTATAAACAATGAATACAATGAACAACTTTTAAAAAGAGTACTTAAGCGAAAATTAAGAAATAACGTACAAAAACTACTGTATAACGGCACCAATATCAATGAATACCAACCCCATATACTGCGCTATTAAATACATACAACCTACTAGTCAGAAAATCGGCAGAAACTTGGACGAAGTTATCAAGCAGAGCAACTTTTAATTTTAATAAAATATCTAGACCACATCGTTTCAATTGAACCCTGGGCGTATTCGATCGGTACGTATATAATCCCTCGAGATCGTAATGAAGTCGTATTATTCATCCAAACGTGTTCGTGGTATCGCAGATTCATCCTCGGCTTCACGCACTTAAATAGGCCGATATTAAGCTTATTTTAGAAGAACGCCACTTGCAAAGGGAAAGATACAACAAGTCACAACGGACCAAATGAAAACGCTTCTAGCACTTACCTAATCTTGAAGGCAGCCACCTTCGAGAAACCGTTCTTGATTAGAACCGTTGCTTGGCAGCTTCGTCCTCGGAGCAGTTCTAATCCAGGGGGAGGCGCAAGCCGCTTGCTCACACCAGCTGAATAAAACTACACTACAACGGAGCAAGAAGATCTAGTGTGGGCCTTGAATAAATTCCGAGAATACATAAAGGGCTCTCGAATCAATTTAGCCATCGATCACCAAGATGTATGTTGGCTGATATCGTATAAATCACCTACCGGAAGCCTAGCTAGATGGGCCTTATATCTGCAAGCCTGGAAGATCAAATTTCGTATTACAGGATACCAAGCCACATCACCGAAACCAACCTTGTTCAGGTTGATCTGCCACAACAAGGCGAATTTACTTACCATGGGAACAGGAATATATCCATACAAATTGGTTTATGTAATGCGCATGCGAAATTCCAAAAATCTCGTAGAGACAATGCTAAAGAACTATATTAGAAGAGCTGCTGTGTGGTATACCCGGAAGAGGTAATCGTAATAGAAAAACTTAGAAGTAGTGTTTCGATGTTAAGAAGATTACAGATTGCTTAAGTAAATGTCACCATTTCACGAAGGAAGTACAGTACCTAGAAAACATCGTCTGTCTCCATTAAAGATGTGCAGATGTTTTCAACGATAAGAAATTTGTCTGAAATTATCAACAATACGTTTTGGGATTCTCATATAGGACTAAACTATTAACTCGCTCCACCAAACAATTAGTCAAGTATGGTATTGCAAGTGCCATGGAATTAATTATTAAATTGAAGAAAGGATTAATGACGTAGTATATCCGATTCAAATCAACCTGAAGCAAACCAAATTTTTTATTCAATCGTCTAAACCCTTATGCTAGAAGAGAAGACGGTTCTGTAATTCGTGCCATTCAGAAGCAGAAGGATGAAGAAGAATTGAGAAAAATAAATTATGCTTTTGCTTTTGTGTATCTGTTAAGGTATAGCCAGGGAAGTAGTTGTTTCAATAAGTGATTTGTTTTGTAGTCTTAGTAAGACTCATTGTTGTAGATTTACGAAATGTTTTCGTATTTTTAAATTATTAGGTTAATTTTCTATAAGAGATTCTCAAAACCATCACAGGTGCACAAAGGAGCGGGTATTTGTTTAAGTTTGTATAAATGGCTTTCTGGAGAATTATTCTCTATCCTCTGCCTAGTACTCCTTATTTAAGATACTGGGATTGGTCGATATTTGGCTGATATGAAAATATTTTTAATGAGATGATAATGCAGACCTGAGATTTAGACATTTAGCTTTTAGACTATCTTTAAAGACTTTAAAATAATCCTGTTATGGGGATATATGTGAAGAGGCAGGGGACAAACAGGCATTTTTCTTTTGGTCGGCAATTTCATTACCAATATTGTCTAAGTGACCAGAAACCCAACATAAATAAGCATCATAATTTAGTTTTTTCGATGACTTGATTGGGTAATTAATGGTACATTTGTGTTACCCTATTCTGTACATAACATAACATTTTAGACATTTTAATTGGCCAATGTTTTCTAATCATTTAAACGGATTCTTTTGCAAATATTGCTTCTTTTTTACAAAACTTGGTGGGTTGCCCCAACAAGTACCATTGCAAAAATTAGTGTTATAGCCAGCTCAATATTTTAAATTATCAGGTAAAGATATTGTTTCGATAAGTCATAAAAATACTAAATACCATAAAAATTCAATTGTTTATGCGAAAAATTTTATAAAATCATTCAATACCCCATCATAAGATATAAGAAATAAATTAAATATGGAAAGTCTTCGACAAATTAAAGAAAATAGAAATAGATTAAAACTAATATTCAAAAGTATATTTTTTGGGAGGAAACCTTACCAGATCATCGTTTGTTGGTTCTCTCTTAAATACAAAATCTATTACAAACGAGGGCAATTTTCGTGAAATTCTACGTTTCAAATTGCATCTGGAGACATAACTTAAAAGAATCATTTAGAAAACAATTAAACATATTTCACAAATGTCTCTTGAAATATGATAATTATAATGATGTTACTCATAAGCCTATATATACAGGGTTGCTGATATGTATGGAAACGGTCGAATATCTCTTAAAGTAAGATAGCTAGCGAAAAATGTTAAGATACAAAAGTTTTATAGTTTTTTAAGCACTACTAAAATAAAAAGAAATTAAGTATACAGGATCAGTCATAAAGTCAGGACGAAATAAACTTGCTTTTTCTTTAATGGAACACCCTGTATATTATTCCATATTTCAATTCATCTTGAACTTCTAAACACAATTTGTATAACACATCATAAAGATAAACTTGACCCTTTTAGAGATATTGAACTTTGAAAATCATTTTTTTATAAATTATACAAAAATAGTTATTAATCAAGTTACCTTTCAAAATTTCCATCTCTAAAACAACGCTATTTTATAAGGTGCTCAAAGTGTTGACCATTTACCTCCTGACAGTAATGATCTCTCTGAACAAAATTTTATAGAGAATCTAAAAGGGTTTTGGGAGGAATTGTAGAAATTTCATGCCTTATTTTTTAAATGACCCCAAAGAAAAAAGTCAAGTGGGGTCATATCAGGAGACCTAGCTGGCCATTCAATTGCCCCCCTGTGTCCAATACATTTATCAGGAAAAGTTTCATCGATATATGCCCGTACTGCAAGTCCAAAATGTGGGGAGCCCCATCTTGTTGAAACCATATTTGTTCTGCCAGTAAATTGGGATTGTTATTGTTCGGGAATAATCTAATCAGCTCTGGAATAATATGCTTTCGCAAAAATAATAATGGTGATGTGGCCATCATAGTACTTTCCCTATATTTTACTTGAAAGCTATGAGGTTTACACAAAAAGGCTATTTTTAGTAATTTGTTAACTTTTGAATTCTCTACAATTATATCTTATATAAATTTCATGTAGCTTCAATACTTTAGAAGCAATTAGCAAAAATGTCAAAATTTTAATTTTTTTTTCTCGAAAATTAAGAATTTTATGAAAAATGTTTTTTAACAAAACTTGTTCTGTTTCTCATTCCCTTTAACTTTTGTTTAAAAAAATTTGTAATAGTTTTCATATTAAAAAAAATATTTGAAGAAAACAAAAAACGGCCTCGAGTAAACATCCACTTCCGGTTTTTGAATATTCACCAAAAGCTTTTCAGTTCCAGTTTTTAACGATAAAACCTTAAGTTTAAAGTCATCTCAATCGGATTATTCGTTTTTAAGATACAGCGCCCACAGACATTTTCACGCACGAAAACAATACTTCCCCTATATATACTATATAGGGAAAGTAACTATATATACTATATAGGGAAAGTAATAATAAATATCGTTCAGCCGTCCAATTTCCATTTATAAAATATGGCCCTATGAAGTGCCGAGCAATAATGCCACATCAAACATTAACTTTTTGTGGTCGCTGGGTGTGAACTTCCTCCATCCAATGCGGATTTTGGTCTGACCAATATCTGCAGTTATGTCGGTTTACTTGGCCGTTTACACAAAATGTAGATTCGTCGGAAAATAATATGTGCGTAACAAAGTTAGCATTTTGATTTAATTTGTCCATAATAACTTCGCAGAACTCGATTCTACGATCAACATCGTCTTCACTTAATTCTTGTAACAAATTAATTTTGTATGGATGGAATTTTTCCCGTTTGCAAATTTTTTTAATGGAATATCGACTCATGTTATGATTTAGAGCCCACTGTTTTGTCGAATTCATTGGATTTTCCACCACATCTAACATAACATTCAAAGAATTTTCTTCTTTTGTAACGCTTACCGGTCTTCCACTTTTTGGTAAATCCAGTTTTATTAAAACGGTGTAATGTTTTTGAAACGGTTGATTTGGAAATACGTTCTCGATCGGGATGCAGTTCATGAAAAATATTTACTACTTCGTCATAACGTCTTCTATCACCATATCCTAGGATCATTAAAATTTTAATCCGCTCGGTTTCACTTAAACGTACCATTTTTTGCGCGAAAATTATTCAAACTAAATGTACTTTTGTGTGTAACGATGCTGCGTTGTTATGGAGATGGAAACTTTCACAGGTAACTTGATTATTTTTGTGTAATTAAAAAAAATGATTTTCAAAGTCCGATATCTCTAAAACGGTCAAGTTTAGCTTTCTGGTGTGCTATACAAATTATGTTTAGAATTTCAAGATTAATTTGAATATGGAATAATATACAGGGTGTTCCATTAAAGAAAAAGCAACTTTATTTCGTCCTGACTTTATGACTGACCCTGTATACTTAATTTCTTTTTATTCTGGTAGTGCTTAAAAAACTATAAAAACTTTTGTATCTTAATATTTTTCGCTAGCTATCTTACTTTAGGAGATATTCGACCGTTTCCATAC